>JAMAKE010000263.1:0-18815 GCA_023628695.1 Nectriaceae sp. PG4201
TCATCTCCTATCTTAAGTAAATAAAAAAGAATTGCTATCTTATTATTATAAAGTCATAGGCTAGGCTTATACTCTCTCATTTCAATTATATCTAGATCATTCATTATATATAAGCAAAAACGCCTAAACTTAAGTTAAGCCATTACTTGACCTAGGGGGAGCTACCTAAGCTATTAAGTTGCTAGGGCTTAGATGAGGTACGACCTAAATCCACCTAACGAGATAGATAAAGGGAGAGAGAGGGATAGAGATTAAGAGGGAGGAGGAGTCAAAGGTAGGTAAAGAAGCGAAAGAAGAGGAAGAGAGGATTGAGGGGTAGGTAAGGGCAATAAGATAGAGGATTTTATAGGAGATTATAATTGGCTTATATATTATAAGAGGTATTAATCTTTAGTATATTGGGTTTATAGCTATGCTTTGCTCAATCTCAATAGCTACTTAAAGCAGCAGCATAAGGATATTAAGAGAAGAGCCTAAGGAGCCATCGTGGCAAAGCACTCTAGGCTAGCATTGCACTGACCATTAAACGACGACTTTCATCATAGCCCATTGAACCTAAGGTTGCCTATTAAGGGCCTTTTAATACTTAATAGGTAGCCCTGCAATTATTATGACCTTCTCATATCGAGCTAGAAATGGCTAAGAGTGCACTATAATAAGGAGCATAGTATATAGGCCAAGGTAGGCAAGGAGCTAACCATGAAAATCTAGATACTCTTCACTAGGCCTAAGCAGGCTATCCATTACTTTTGCATTACCAACTCCAATGCAATCAATAGTAAGCACTCCTAGACAGGATAAGAGGGGATAGGATAAGAGGGGAGCAGGCATTGCTCGGGAGTAAAAGACCTAGAACACTTTGAGATAATTGCTAAGATTAAGGAGCAATGGATATATAATCAAAGCTAATAGGAGGAGATGCAGAAGGTCCTAGCTAATAAGGCTGCCAAGCACAAGATCACGAACTAGCTAAAGCGTTCTAGCTAGACTGCCCACTTCCTAAAGCAAGATCTAAGCGAGATCTACCTCTATAGTTAGATGCTAAGTCTAGAGGACAATGCACTGCAGAGGCTAGTTAGGGCTATTGACCAGATGTTCTTCGACCGCTGCATCGGGGGTCTCCTAAGCATGCCCCTAATGGCAAGGCTGCTCCTAGCTAGCCCTTACCCAAAAGATGCTTATAATTAGCTATTTAGGCTGCTGCAGGAGAAGACTAGCATAGACCGGTACTTGGTCTATTGGAAGCGGTTCTTATGCTATTGCTTGAACATTCTCTCACTAGATAATGCTATGCTACTAGAGACACATAGGTTTAGCTTCTCTAGCAGACAAAGGGTTAGCCTCGAGGCATTATAGGATCACTTGCGGGATGAGGACTGGCCGGAAGAAGATCTAAGAGAGGAGCTGCTATAGGTCTCGGCTGGCTTTTAAATGCAGTGTCTAGACAGGGACCCCTTTAATAGTCCACTCTAGCATTTCGTTGCTATGCTAAGAATCGATAGCGAGTCTAGGCAGCTGCGGCCGGCCTATCTCTTTATATATATGCTAGCGGGCCTTGTCTATATAGGAAGGGCCTTGCTAGCAGAGTATGCTATCTTAATGGGGAAGCAATTAAGCATAGGTGACCTTGAGAAGCGCTTTGCCTAGGTCTAGGATATCTAGCTTTGCAAGGCAATATACTTGCCCATGGGCTATATACTTAGCCTGCTCCTCTACGGCCGGAAGATTGCAAGAGAAATAGGAAGCCAACTAATAGTATCCTAGAGCAAGCGCAGCAACCTAATGTACTTTATAGGAAAACCGATCCCTATAGACAATATCTAGAGCATGATAGATAAGATAATTATAAATGCAAAAGACCTACTATAGGAGAAGCTAATGTTTAAGGAAGGGAAGGATATTTAGTTTATAGTCCCGCTAGCCGAGATTAAAGACAATTTAATATAAATATAGCAGGGGAAGTCTTTTATATATAGCAATAGCCTAGCTAGGAAGGAAAGGGAGATACTCTAAGACCTTATCCATAGAAAGCAGCAGCAGGAGTTTCTAGATAAAGATAGGCAATAGGAGTAGGCAAGCATTTGCAAGTACCTAAAGGATGCAAAACAGTTTAATAAACTAACTATATTATTAGTGCATATAGAGGGAGGCAGACTAGGTCAAGGTAATAAGCTTAGGGGCTTGCATTAAGTTAATAGCATTAACTATGACTAAGGGGTATTTATTATTAATAGTGAAATAGTAACTATAATGCAATATCATAAGTCATTAGCACACTTCGATTTACCAAAGGTTATACTATGCTTCTTACTATCCCAGGTCGCTTAGCTCCTAGCAATATACTTCATCTATATTAGGCCCCTCATCAATCGATAGGAGGCAAAGCAATAGGCTATATATAGCATAATGAGACCGCTAAGCGACTTTATTTAGCATGATAAGAATAGGCCATGGGAGGGGACCTAGATCTCAAAGGCCATAGCAAAGTAGTCCTACCATTATATAAGCCGCAGAATTACCCTCCAGGACTAGCAATATATCGCCATTGCCATTAGCAAGAAGCATGCTCGCTAGCATAGCGCTATTAAGGCCGACTTCGAAGAAGAGAATGATAATGACGAGGCAGAATAATACAAGGTCCCGGACGACCTGGCCGCTGCCCACTTAACCGCGACGTCCGCGAACTATAGCATTACTATTAATATGCTCAAGCGCCTAACCGCCGAATCCCTCGAGATATTTAGGCAGGTCAGTCATCGGTGGCATAAGTTCCTCGGGCTCGACTAGCTAATATCTACGCCGCCGCTACCGTCGCTAAAGTGGAAGGCAGAGGCTGATACGAAGCCGCCGGCGCCTTTGAAGCGGGCAAGGGTCATGCGCCTAGAGAAGCCGAGCCTTGACTCTAGGCAGGATGAGCTCTTGCTAAAAGCCCTATAGAGAGTCCTTTGGGACAATTGTGCGCAGTTCTGCACACCTTAGCAAGAAGAAGCTATGCGCTTAGCTGCAGCAAAGGAGATGCCTCTAGTTGCGATCCTTCCTACCAATAGGGGGAAAAGTTTAGTCTTTATAGTATTGGCAATGCTAGCTAGGGCAGGAGTCACTATCGTCGTGGCACCATATGCCGAGCTAAAGAGGCAGCTCGTGACACATTGCGTCGATGCCGGCCTGGACTGCAAGCATTGGCCCTAAGCCCGCGACTCTTAACTCTATTAACTTCTTCGGTTGCCAACCGAGGAACTCCAATGTATGGGAAATGAAGGGGGCGCTAGCAAGATATGGGGTAATTGAGGATTTAATTTTAAGGCAACCGAGGAATTCTATTTTCTTAAGTATATATAATCTAATGCGCATAAAACTTAGTCAATATACTTAATTATCTATCTAGACTTCACTGAAGTGCTCTTTATTTATTAATTAATAATAATTCTTAGGATACTTAATCTTTGACTATAGATTATAATGTTAAGGAAACTCATAATGATAGGGGTAGCATGCATAGACTCTAAGACTAAAATAACCTCAATTGATATTATAGTTAGCATGGCAGTTGCACCTATATCAATAGTATTCCAATGAATAAAAATAAATCATAAGAGAGAAAAGATTAAAACTAGAGTAGTATAGACTTAAGATATTTACTCTCCTTCTTATAAATACTATCTTGCTTAATATCAATAAAATAGCTCAATATAATCATAGAGTATTTTCAATATTATTTAAACTTATAGCTTCTTTATTGCCAGTCTTGCAAGATAATAATAATATGCAATAGGATTAAATTATACTTATAAGGTTTAGCTTATAAATTTCTTAAATCATAGGTCGAAGCGGTGCAGCTATGGGCTGCTTAATATGACCTCATTAATAAGGAAAGTGAGATTTATAATATCCCATTGCTTCCTAAGAATAGTCTATTAATTAAAGGTCTTAGAGAGCTAAGGAGCGGAGGATTCCGATATATATTTAAGCAAGAGTGTCGCTTCATTAGCATATACTCAATAAGGATATGGGAGCATATTAGACAGGTTCATAGCGTCGAGCTAAGCTCGATGCCTAGGCCTAAGAGCACTATAACTACTGAACTAGGTGATAGTCTTAGGTATTGGAGAAGCGAGATTCTCTACCAATGCCTATTCGCCAAGGGTCCTTGTAGTGAGTTATTCGAGGTAGCGAGAGGCCTTGACCTAGCAGGTATAGCAGCTGAGGAGCGCAGAGCCAAGGGCGATATGCAAGAGGTAACCGAGTTATTCTAGGCTAAGGGCAATATTATCCGAAAGAAGGAAGTAGAGATAATTGAGGAGCAGGGCGACTTGGCAGCACTGAACTCATAGCTTCATTAGCTAGGCGCAGCTACTCACTTAAAGGACTTTAGCGAGAAGAAGCAGCTCTTGCAAAGTCTAATCTCCCTTAAATACTTAACTAAGCAGAATAATAATAATAATAATAATAATAATAATAACTATAATAATAATAATAGTAATAATAATAATAACTTATAGCATGGCCTTAATAATAGAGATAGCCATGCTACTGCTGCTATAAAGAGTATTAATGCTTATAAGGACAATGCCAAGCTCTAATATATATATACTGCGCTTAGGCAAGTTATCTGCAGTGCGATTATCGCGACTAAGGCTAAAGTAATATCATAGAATATCTTATTCGAGGTTAATTGAAAGGAGTTAAATAAAGAGAGGAGCTTACTGTTCCACTTCCAGTTTAAGCGATAGATGCGCAAGAAGTATATTGCAATACTCCTATAGTTCTTCTTATATATTATTTAGGTAATATCTTTAGAGGAAGCAGACTAACTGCCATTTAAACTTAATAAGAAGCAAAAGATAGCATACCAAAGCATAATAGACATTGCTAAAGAGTTAGCAGACTTAAGTGATGGTAGGTCGGAAGGAGACGAGAGTAATAGATTAGCGAGACAGGTCAAGGAGCTGCAGGCCCTTCTTAAGGTAGCTATATTGGAGCTTTATATCTCGGTTCTTAATCACTTTACCAAGATAACAAAGTATTAAAGCGTGCTTATTAGCTTCTTAATAGTGCTTAGCATGTAAAAGGATAATATATAGGAGAGCTTTAGTAACTTCACTCTAAGGCTATTTATAATTATAGCTATATTGCGTCTCTTCCTTATTAAGTATACTATCCATAAGAGAGCTTAATATATATAATATCAAGTTGCTTAAGGCTAGAGCTAAGAGGATGCAAAGGAGAGGAGTCCTAGTCATTTTAATATTATATCCTTAATAATATAGCGATTCTTAGTAGGAGGTGCTAATAGGTAGGATATAACCTTGATATAGTTTATTATTTAGCTTTGCAACTTTAGAATAGCAAGTGATAGTAATAAGGCTATACCTAGATCGGTTAGCTAGGATAGGGAAGATGCTCTCTATAAGGGGATTCATATCAATATATTTAGCATGCAAACAATGCTTTAAGCTGCCCTATAATGGCTAGAAACCTTGCTTTATAAGAAGCTACTCTTCTATAGCTACTATAAGGATCAGTCGCTAGCCAAGCTCGGACTTCTAGAGATCCCATGGGATGAGCTAATCGATAATGCAGCAGATATAACAATAGGCCACTCATTTATAAAGAGCCTTAATGAGCTTATCCTTAGGAGCAAGGGTTAGCTATTTCAAAAGATATAGATAAATAAACATCTTTAGAGGGATTGGGTTCGGTCTCACTCGGGGACAGAGCTAGTGCTCTAGGAAAAGGCGGCTTCGGGATATGGCATGGCGCTAGAGGAGTTTCTAGAGAATGCGCTCTTCATTATATAGCTTAGCAATGGACAAGCTAAACATTCATTAGAACTTCTCACTTTGCAACATCGAAATACAATTAATAGAGGGGTGCGCAACTTATTCCTCGACTGTGGCCTTCTAATGCTTATTGCGGGCTACTATAAAGGGTTCTCTAAGACCGAGCGTCTAAAGGTAATTCACCGATTCCTATTGCGCGAAGTTATTATCCCCTTTGTATATTATTTCTAGCTTGCGTTGCTATTCTAGGAGGATATATAAGCTAATGTCTAGGATATAGCTGAGTTCAGTGCAAGCATTTGGGCTACTGAAGAGACATTAGATAAGCTGGAAGGGACCATCGAAGGCTAGGAAGGTGCATAGGATAATAATAATAATAATAATAATAATAATAACATTAAAGAATTCGAGGTAGACTTAAGTGAGGATAATAGCAATAGGAGGATAGCAGTGCATAAGGGCAGACTAGGACAAGGACGAAGCTAGGAACGAGGGCATAAATTCAAGGCCGGGGATCATTAAATATCAATGCAAATGACACAGCTCATGCAAAGGATGAGTCTTATAGGGTATAAGAAGGGGATTACACTTAGCAGTTAGCAGTATATCTTGATTGCATTTGCATGTCAATACTTCCAGAATCCCACTATAGCACAGGTAAAGCTAATTCAAGAGAGCAACATAAGCGACAGCGATGACAGCGAAGTCAAGGACAGCCCATGGGATATATAGGCCAGACATAGATCCTTAATTGCAAGACTAATATATAGACATCTAATCACAGAGGGCTCCTTCGAGACGAACAAGCGACGGGTGAATTTCTAGACTATCAATGAGGAGTGGCACTATCTACTCAGCTTCCCATCCGCAATCCGTGGGTTTAGAGAGATTCTCAAGCCAGGGCGCAAGCAGAAGAATGCATCGTTCCACTACAAAGCAATGAGGGAGCTTTAGCTATAACAGTGGAAGACACTATAGCGAATTAATATCGACCGGGAGTTGGGGCAGTTATATAGAGACTAAGCGCAGTTCTAAGGATTGCAGCGAGAGGCAATAGATGCAATCATAATGAATCAAAGCCTAATAATAGTAATAATAGGAATAGGAATGGGGAAGAGCCTCTGCTTCATATTCCCTATAGCTAGCTGTCCCAGTAGACTGACAGTAGTTATGGTGCCATTGGTATTGCTCTAAGGTGACCTAATAGAGCGATATTAGAAGATGAATATCTCTTGCGCAGAGTGGAGGAGCGATTGGGTGCCGGGAGATATATCGATTGTATTTATCACGCTAGAATTAGCGATGACGAAGCGATTTTAGGATTTCCTTGAGTTATAGAGGATGATGGCCAGACTCAATCGGGTGGTTGTAGATAAATGCCACACGATCAAGGAGGGTATGCTAGCATTCTGGCCTAAGCTTTAGGAGCTGGGAGCACTCTTGCTTATCGAGGTTTAGATAGTATACCTAATGGCTATACTACTGCTAATAGAGGAGAAATCCTTCTTTAAACTCATGCATATACAACGGGAGGATATAGTAATAATTTGAATGAGGACAATATAGGCCAATGTTGCTTATAGCATTAGGTCAATCCAAGCTAGCAGCGCAGCCGAAGCAGAGGCAGCAATTATTAAGGCAGCGAAGGATATAATTGATTAAAAGTTAGAGGAATATCTATAGCCGGCCAAGATCATCATATACTGTCGGTATATGGAGGCAACCGAAGCTCTTGCTGCGGAATTGGGTTGCAATGCATATTATTGCGAGGTTAATAGCTATGATAGGAAGGCAGAGAGATTGAAGATCTAGATAAGCAGGACCCGGCGCGCGCAGTATGGGGAGGGACGCATAATCGTTGCAATGAACGCATTGGGATTAGGTATCAATATGCTTAATATCTAGGTAGTGCTATATATCGAGATGCCAGCGACTATCATTGACTATGCATAGCAGAGCGGGCGTGCCGGACAAGATAGGTCCCGAAGCGAAGCCATAGTCCTCTAGATCTAGGCAGAAGGGACAGCGAAGAGGGTCCGACCCTTAGTTGCATAGGCGGCCGCGATAGAGAGCTATATTAATGGGCAGGTATATCGACGAGTAGTTCTAGACTTGATAATGGATAGGAGAGAAGACCGGGATAGATATAAGGATAGGGAGGAGCTATGCGATGTCTATTAAGGACGAAGTGAAGAAGTGGATTTGGAGGAGCTCGATATCTCGGAAGATAGGGAGGAGGTAGGTATGCAAGAGCAAGAGCTAGCGGTATAGGAGGCTCGACAGCAGGCGATATCTCGAGCTGCAAAGGGGCAGGAGGAGTTCTAGCTATTTCAGCGGAGACTAGAACAATGGCTCCTTGATAGGTATATATTCTGCCTAGTAGGGAGCGGCGCTGAAGATAGGGGCCATTCTAGGTTGCGATGTCCAAGGGCTTTAGGTATAGGGGGGAAAGTATGCAAGTCTTTTTAAGCAGCTGGGAAGATAGAGAGATTCCTGCAACGATAAGGGGTTATAGAAAGGTTTAGGTGCTGCATTAGATACTTTGTGCTGCAGGAGTTATGCAAGGCTTAGGAAGAGGATAGAGTTAAGGGAGGTTAATAAAAGAGATTGGGGGCTAAGTGCTAGTATAAAGGCATTATAGTCTCTATTATTGCATTTATATAGATATTACTATTAAATGAGAGCAATGGTTTATATAGAAGATTTAGGTTTTAAGAGGTAGAGGGTTAGTTAGAGGAAGAGAGGATAGAGTAAGTATAGAGATAGATAGGTAGGTAAGTAGATTGGGCAGGATTAAAGGCATTTAATATCTATTGAGTATTTATAGAAATGGCAGAGGAGAATTGAATTAAGAAAAGGATTTAAAGAGTTAAGTATTAGATATAATAAAAATCTTCTTCTTTAAAGCCCTTAAGTCCTAGTCTTTAAATATTGCCTTTAAATATCAATAGAATAATATATATAGAATTTAAGCTTTAATGCTTAATAATTAATATCTTAAAGACTAATTAAATTGAGCTAACCTTTAATTATAAATGACCTCTTAAGATATAGGCCTTAGGGTTATTACCTTATAGACTATGAGCCATTAGCTACTAGATCGCTCATCTAAGGGTTAATATTAAACAATTTACTATGGCTAACTATAGCTATAGGTCCTATTATATGCTAAGGACTTAATAGTGCCTTTATTATGCCTATATTAAAAAGAATAGCTAAAGGTCAACTTAGGCTGCTTTAGGCAAAGCTATAGGGTTAAAGAAAGGAAAGAGTTTAAAGCGGATATACTAAGGGTTATAGTCTTAAGTTAGTTAGAAGTTAGCTTTGACCTCTAACCTTTAGCGTTTAACCTTTAATATAAGTAAGGGTGCTTTAATATTTAACCTTTAATATAAGTAGGCAGGAAGGTATTATAGGCTATAGGGTAAGCGCTTCTAAGGACTTAAAAAGAAGTTAACTTTTAATATTAAGGTTAAAAAGAGTTAATCTCTAACGTTAAGGTTAAAAAAAGGTTAAAAAGGGCTAACCTTTAACTATTAATATAGGTAAGCTATTGATATATATAGTAAGGTTAAGTAACTAGCGGCTATGTTCAAGGTACATTTTTCTTGATATATTATACTAAACTAATATTAGGATTTAAAAAGAATTTATTTATAATAATGAGACGTTTCCTAGGTTAGCTAGCTATTTTATAGAATTAGTTATAGATTTTTAAAGATTAAGAAGAGGAGTGCAATAGCTAAGAAGCTATACTTACTTCATAAGTAGCTACTGCATCATAAGAAGAATCCCAAAGGATTTATTGCATATATTTTTAGGAGCTAAGATTAGATCTAGGTCAAGCGATATGCATTAATTATATAAGACTTTTGAATTATAATTTAATTCTACTAAGGGTTGCTTGCATAAATGCAATAATAATCTTTTCTCTAAATATATTATTCTTGCCTCTAAATTAAGAATAGGCCATTAAAGTCACAGGTATATCTTTAGGCATTAATTTTATTAAGGTTATCATTAAAGGCATTTATATTATCTATGCCTTGATAGTTATATTATTAATAGGTTAATAATAAGGCCCCTTTATAAAGGGGGGCTTAGACTCTATATTAATGGAAATATAGCAGATTATTGCTACCTATAAATAACTTGGTATTGGTAGCATATTAAATTAAGCTCGCGAAAACTCAAAATCATAAGGGTAGAATCGAGGCGAGCATAGGAGCCTAATAATAGAAATTAAGACGCTAAGGTAAGCAAATAAAAGTATAAGATTTATAATTAATTGGGCAGGGGGTTAGTAGTAGTTCACTATAGGTAAATGGCTTGCTCCTTCCTTTCTATGCTTTTAATTCTATACCTTATAGTCCCTAATAAACTAGTCAAGTCAAACTATATTATATCCTTTGAATATAGCATATAAAGGTACCTATTATCTAAATATTCCCTATTAATTGCAAATAAGTCTCTTAAATCCTTTTAAATATAAATAGAATAATAGTTAAAACTTACTTATTAATTATAAGGTTTAAGATAGATAGAACCTCTGCCCTAAGGGAATTCTTTATAACTATAGACTAGTTTAATAAGTGTATAGCGCTATATAACCTATATATATAAACTGTCTTAGTCTAACCTTGCCAATATAATTAACCAATAGCCTATTAATAGTTACTTAATATATATAGCTCGCCTAAAGATATAAGATAGTTAGTATATATTAAAGTATCAATGCCCTCGCTTAATATCCTAAAGGTTAAGAATAATATGCTTAACTTCCCTCGAAGGTAGCAGGCCTCTTGCGCTGCTATATTAAGTAGCTTATATTATTTAAGCTTTTTTAGACCTAAGTAATATAAACTTGCCCTAGCAATATTATAGCATATTATGCTTATCCATTTAAATGCAATTGCTACTATCACTAGCGAAAGCGAGAGGACTATGCAATGCTTTAGTAGATCTAGGAAGGCCAACTTTGCTACAATCTTCTTCAGGGCTAGCAGCTAAGCGCAGGTTACTTCTCTAATATTTATATGGATCAGGCCATGCTCCCTAAGAGCAAGGTTAGCTATGACCTCCTCTAATGTCATTAGAAAATTCTAAATGCAATTGAGGACTGCATTCAAAGGTAGGATAGAGCATTAAAATAGAGAGTAAAAGGTATTTAACTTTATGACTATTGCTATCTTAATCTAGCTATTCTTAATCTCTACTCTATTATTTAGGTTTATATTGCTATAGTATTTAATCTCTTGAAGAAAGCTTGCTTAGAGTGCTTCGATGGCCTTTTAATACTTAGGTGAGACTAATAGGTAATATTTATCGATATAGATAAGTTGGGTTCGTGGATCTGCAATTATAATGTTAAGAAATCGATCCTTAAATTGGCGCCTAAAGTATACTCTTAAAAGGGTATTATATAGCTAGGTTGCAAATTCTTAAACAGCTTCTAAGTTATTTGCATCCTTGCTTTAGCTTAATATATCTAGCTATATTGCCTTCATAGCCTTATTATACTAGCTCTTGAGTTTAATTAGTTTTTCCTTAATAATACTCTCTATCCTAGGTCGCTAGATAATTAGCAGGATGCCTTCGATGTCCTTTAGCCTATAGTTTATAATAATGCTACTTAGTAGCAAGAGGAGCTTTTATTGAGACTTAGCGCTATCCTGCATAAAGTTAGCTAATAAGCCTATCTAGAATAGGCTTCCTACCCTTGCGCTAGGTAGGATGGTTTTTATATGGAGACTATACATAACAAGTAAATTATAAGGGTAAAACCAGGGGGTAGGGTAGGATAGGTAGAGTAAGATAGGTTCTCATTAATAAAAAGGTCAAAAAAAGAGATAGGATAAAGATAAGTTATTAATTAGTATGCATAGCATATTTTAAGTGCATTAAAGGATAATAAGTATTCATTTCATAGGGTGCAATTTTCCAAGCTAGCTCGGACGCTGTCAACGGTGATAAGGATACTAGACCAATAGACTTATATTTACTTTGCTTAATCATCTAGACTATTAGGGGAAGGGAAAGGGTGCATAGTCTAGGAAGTAGATAAGAGTATTTAATAAGATTAATATGATTAAGGGTAATAAAAAGAAAGAATTTACATTTTATCTTTCAGCTGGGTGCGTTAGGAGGGAGACTTAAGAGCTTAGTGCAAGCTGTAATTTAAATAGATAGCTGCAGATAATCATATCTAAGACGTCCAAGATGCAGTCTTCTATTGAGCTATTCATATTCCTACCAGGATATGGGCTGCCAGTCTGCAAGAAATGCTAATATGCATATATTGCCGATGAAGTTGAGGCATACATTTCATGGCACTATCGACGGGACTATATGAAGGGAAGTGCGCGAGAGATTAATGCGAAGATCTAGCAATTGCATGGCGTTATATGTACCTAAGATGAACTTAAGGACTTTCGATTCCTAGAGCCCAATATCGCAACGATTCCGTTCATATAGGAACTAATTAGAGATGCACTTAAGTGTCGAGAGTGTGAGCATATTAGTCGTTATACTAATAAAATGTAGGCGCACTGCAGGGAGGAATATGGTTGGGTTAACCCTCGGGGCCTAGGAGGCAACGCGGCAAAGTATAACAATGAAATTCGCGAGTTGCTATATATCACTAGCGTCCGCTATTAGCATTTCTTCAAGAACTGCCACGCCAGTAGATAGTTTGAGGTTGAGGGTTCATAACGGGACCTAGACCTAATTGCTACATCGGCCACTGGCAGCTAAGATAATGAAGTTAGAAACTATATCCATTGTGCCGCTGCTCATAGTTTATGCAGAGTCGCATAATGATAGGAACGATTCATTTAAGAGGCCGATATTAAGTCTGAGCCGAACCTCTAGGTGCGCAAAGTGGGTTATATGCCCTATCTAGCGCATATAGATCGATGCTAACTAATGGAAACGCTGCAGTTGCCGAAAGACAATGAAGCACTACTCTTGCGAATCTATGAGAGCATTAGGTGGGTGGTTCAAGCAGCTTAGATGATATCTAAAGCCAGTACCATGGGGCAGGCAGCGCTATTCGAAGTCGAGCGCAAAGATATCACAATTAAGCCATGCAAGCCATTCAATAGCCAGCTAAAGGAGGATTCATTCGAGAAGTATCTAGTGGTCCTTTAGCAAGTGATATATTACTTATTTCGCATAGAAGAACATTAAGAGGAGAATGACCGACCTATATACCGACTTACTACTAAATAAGAAGAAATATTCGATGCATTGGTCGCTAAGCTCGAAGATATGAATGCTTGTGTTCAGGAAGGGGATGAGGCAGGCATCGATCGGCTCACGATCGAACTCTATCTAGCGTTATTCGACCACCCGCTCAAGGAGTTAGAGTATGATAGTGTCATCATTAGCGCGCTAGGAGTCATGATATTGCGGAGGGATGGAGGGTAGCAGCCGGCGACGGACATCATGCCTCGATACTCGGCGCTCATCAAAGTGGCTCGCATGCTGGTCATATGGCAGTCATACCTAGAACGAGAAGAGCAGATTGCCGAGCTGAAGCAATAAATGAGTGAGCCAAAAGCCAGGGAGCAGGCAGCAAGCATATTCGATCTTGTCTACTCTAAGGTCCGGCGCTATATGACTCTTGTTGGGGAGGCCGGGCAGCCAACCCCGATGGATTGGCTCTATAATATGCGGTCTTATGGACTAAAGATCCGATACACTATTGCCGAGGAAGGGCAGCTCGACTGGAAGGGAGATACCATCATGTGCCAGAAGGTGCGGTTCTCAATAAACCAGCTAAGCGATATAATATATTCGCTAGTAGGCGAGGCACGCACGATCATGGCGAAGCTCCTGAAGCTAGAGGAAAGAGCCGCTTTCCTGCCAATCCACTGGGATGGGCTTATGGACAACGCTAGCGAGGATCGAGTGGGTTAGTACTTCGTCAAGGATCCGCAGAACCAATGGGATGTCGATGGCCGCTGGTGGTTGCTCGACCGCATCAACGAACCCGATAGTGAGCTTGCATGGGAGTGGATTGAAGAGATGGGTGCCGATGGGGTGCGATTCCGAAGTCAGGCATTGAAGGACTATGAATGGCTGCTTGAGCAGTTTCTAGAGATACTGCTTGTTCTGGTGCATCTTTGCGGGGGCTAGCCAGCACGAGCTCCGGAGATCTTGGGTCTTCGGTATCGCAATATGCCCCAAGGTAGCATCTGCAATATTATCATCGAGGGCGGGATAGTAGGCTTCGTGGCGGTCTATTATAAGGGGCTGCGTAGCGTAGATCAGGCCAAGGTAATCCACCGGTTTATGCCGCGGGAGATTGGTAAGCTGGTTATGTAGTTGCTATGGCTAGTATTGCTGTTTTGGTAGCATATCTAAGCAATGAAGGAAGATATTGACGAGACCAGTCTGCTCTTATGGGCCGATAATGTTGCATGGCAGTCCAACGACTCCCTAGATAAGATGCAGCTAGATGGTGCTTCTTCCGATAGCTAAGAACGGCGACGGAAATAGACCTTTAATCAATTGCAGCGGGCTTTGCAGAAGCATAGTCTTCGACTAATGGGACAGAAGCTTAACATCAGCATATGGCAATATATCGCTATTGAGATCTCGCGGAAGTATTGCTAGGGCGGGTTTAGAGGGGATGGAGAAGATAGAGGAGACAAGGAAGATGAGGAGAGAGATGGAGATAGAGGGTCAGGGGATAGTGCTTAGGATTTGCAAACTGGGCATAGTTCATATATGGCCGGCATGATCTATGGACGATTATTATGATAGGGCCATTTTAGAATAGCTGCTCAGCGCGATTGGTTCCAACTTATTAGTTAATAGTGGCATCGATTCCTAAGGTTTGGGAGAGATGGGGCCGGTGATAGCCATCCCGACTGCAAACGATAGCAAGATATATTCGAGGCAGCATGGGAGGAGGCCTAAGTATGGCAATTCAAGCGAGCTTGCCGAGTAGACATCGAACGATAGTTTCAATAGATGATGGGTAAGGCTAATGTCGAGCTCCGGGGAATCCAGGGACTAATAATCCAAGCGATTATGCGGGGGGAGGGTCCCGTGATGCAAGTGATGGGTACTAGAGGGGGTAAAAGCTTATTATTCATGCTGCCAGCATACTACTTGTCAATAGGGGTTACCATTATAATTATGCCACTAGTAGCGCTCTAGGAAGACCTATACCGACAGTGTTAAGAAGCATAGATCGACTTGTATATCTAGGGCTCGACTAGCAGTCCATAGACAGCGACTATCATCTTTATTACCCTAGAGTTAATAGTAATCAAAGGATTCTAAACATTTATAAATTGACTATAGGGGCAATACTAGCTAGACTGGGTAGTTATAGATAAGTATTATACTATCCTCGATTATATATATAACTTCCATGCATAAGCAATGGAGCTAGGCCGCTTTCTTGCCAAGGTAAAGACGCAGCTAGTCTTCTTAATAGCCACTTTGCCACTAGATAAGGAGGAAGAGTTCTTTCGCAAGGTTGGGATATCTCAATCGCAGGTTAGGCTATTCTATGGACTAACAATGCGAGTGAATCTTCAATACTTAGTTATATATATTGTAGATGAGCAGCAAGTGGTAGCGACCGGGACATAGCTAGATTAGAACGATAGGGATAGCGATGAGATGGAATAGCAAGTATGCCAGTTGATAGAGAGCAAGCTCATATAGTACCGAGGCGGGAAGATTATCGTCTATTGCATTCGGGTGACTTAGGCATAGCGGATCTCCAAGCTACTTAGCTATCCCGCATACTATCATGATATAGACAATAACGAGGGCAAGAGTTAAATACTAAAGGACTAGGTAGAATATGGGGGTATAATTATGGCTATCAATGCACTTAGACTAGGGGTTGATATCCTCAATATCCAGGCTATTATCCATGCCGGGCAACTGCGAAAGTTAAGAGACTATGCATAAGAAAGTGGGAGAGCCGGCCAAGATAGGGAGGTTAACGAGGCCATATTAATAGATATAGATAATAGCAATGATGACCAATGCAATGGCTAGCAATGCCATGATCCGATGATGGAATTCATATGGGGCAGGGTCTGCCGATGGGTTATTTTGGACCGAGTCATGGATAGGCGAACCGACCGGCAGGGCTGCGAGGCAGGGGAAGAGATATGTGATATATATGAGGGAGACATATTCAATCAGACAGGTCAGCTGGATGACATAGAATA
Organism: Nectriaceae sp. PG4201; assembly: GCA_023628695.1. Lineage (NCBI taxonomy): Eukaryota > Fungi > Ascomycota > Sordariomycetes > Hypocreales > Nectriaceae > Nectriaceae sp. PG4201. The sequence continues at coordinate 15,983 of JAMAKE010000263.1, forward strand.
GGATGATAAGATCACCTATGAAGATAGCATAGTTATGGAAGGTGGAATGGGGGTAGTGCGTAGGTTCCGGTCATAGCGAAGGGTGCAAAATTGGACGCGGCAGGAATTGGCTTGAAAAGCTTGAGCAGAAGGAGTATAGATTATAGAGTTTGAGAATGAGCTATGACGGTGGGCCATGAAATGTATAGTTTGCGAGGCGACTAGGAAGAGGGGGACGCATCAATTTTAGGATTGCCCTTATAAGGAGGAGTTCTTTTATAATGAAGTAAAGTATAGCATCAAGCAAATGCAGACCGAAATCTTTTATATTGGGGGAATGGAGGATTACTTGGGGTACTTTGGCTATGGGCTACTATAGGAGATATGCAAGCGGTAAAGGGCATGGGACAATGATGGGGGGAGCTTTGATCGACAGCTAGATGGGTAGTGCCAATGGGATAGGGTAATAGTAAAAGTAGCCATAGGGCTATGGCTGCAATATTATGGGGAAATGGGTATAATAGTTAATGAGTTAATAAGGGAGGATGGGATTAATATAGAAGATATTGGAGCAAGATATAAATGGTTTAGAAAGAGAGTGGTATAGGGTAGGCTAGAGACTAATTGTCTTTATTAAGTATTCTATTTATTATATAAATCTCATAGGGAGGAATAATTAATTGGATAAATAGGTTCTAGGATTTCAAAGTATATTTAAGTTGTCTATATATATATAATAAAGCAAGAATAAAAGGAGGCAGGCAGCAATGGAATATAGATAGGGGGGCGATATAGGACTTTAATAGAGGTATAGAAGATTAAGTATAGGGTAGGGTAAATTATATAGGAGTAAATGATAATAAATTTCAAGTTAATAGCATAGCCAAGATAAAAGGAAAATGAGGAACTTAAAGGAAGAGGCCAGGAGTGGGGTGAGCTAGATAATAAGCTTATTAAAGATTGGTAATTTCTATAGTAATTGGTATAATAAGCCCTTACTAACCATATCATGAGCTATATTATAGAGCTATTTGTCTTACCCCTATTGGTCCATAGTAGCAATTATAAGGCGAGGTTCAAGTAATATAATAAACACTCCGATATAGAACTAAAAAAAAATATGAATAGTAAGATAATATAGTTTATTTAGTATAATATAAGACAGTTTATTATAGGATAAGTGCTATAACCCGCAGTTCCAATGAGTTTAAATGAATTTAAATTAAGTTGCACTTTAGATAACTAAGGCATTAACCCTTTAAGGAAGATCCCCCCAAGAGATTATCTTTCTATATTATATACCTCATTTAATCCACTCTCGAACGCTATTATCAATATTAACTAGAAGGATCTAGCAATTTACTATTTATCAATAGCCAATAACCAATAACCAATAACCAATAACCAATAACTAACAACTAACAACCAATAACTAACAACTAATAACTAACAACTAACAACTAACAACTAATAACTAATAACCAATATAGGCAAAACGCATAATGCCAGAAGAACTTTCCCTCATTAGATTGCATGGATTGATCATGGAAAAGCTAGGGAGCTTCTAGGACGGGCGCATAGAGCTATCTAGGCAGGAGGAGGACAATATCAATGCCTAGAGGAAGTATCTATAGCTAGGAGGGAGCGACTATGCAAAGAAGAGACGGACAAAGCGCAATATAGAAGATGCATGGAGGGCCAAGCCCGAATTATACTTGCTAATCATTTTAGTGGTTAAACCTATATGACTAGGCGGCTTGAAGCGGGATAACTATATGCATTTTCAGGCATAGTGGGCTGGGTTTTCAGGTTCTTATAGCGAGGAGATCGCGGCTCTGCGGGGAATTGTCTAGTAGCAAGAGCTGGATAGGCATTTTGGTGGCCATCGGGATAGCAATATTGGCAGGGTTGAAGGCAGTAGTGCTCTGGGCATGGAGAGAGATAAGGGGCAGTTGTCTGGGACTGGAGGGCCGATGAATGGTGATGAAGAGTTTCCTAGCTAGGAGGTTCTTAGTTAGATGAAAGGTATTGAGGAATGATATAATTGGGTCATATAGTGTTAAGGTTGAGGGGTATTGAAGCAGTTGAGGGTAGCAATAGTGTTTTGGGGATTCAGGGCCACTCTAGGCAAGGCTTTAAGCTTAAGACTAAGTCTAAGGCTTCTCTCTAAGGATAGGACTTTATTCTCTAGGTCATCTAAGGATAGATAAAGCACCTTGCTAAGTTATTTCTTATTATCCCTATTATAAAATAATATCCCATAAGCAAATAGTATTGCACCCAGTTCCCCCCCAAGCAAGATATTTATTCTTATTACCCTAGCCCTATAGGTATTCTCATATGAACGTCGCAGGTAGTAATAGTGATGTTTAACTGCAATCTTAGAGCAGCGCAACCGATGGCTTAGAGATAGATCCTTCTTATAGTTAATTTAATTCAATATTAATATTTCTAATATCCTCATCGATATGGGCCGGCGCGGGTAGATTTAGATGTACCTGGGGAATATCGGATGGTAGGCGGATGATAGGGGCATCTCGAATAGTTAGGGGAGTAGGGACAATATGTTGATGATGAAGGGTAGTAGCTAAGGGTATCTCTAAGAGGGGGGGATTAGCTTGAAGGGGGGTGGGGGAGGGTATAGGAAGTACTATAGGGTAGGCGGACTAAGTAGGGGGAAAAGATACCTGGTGGGAAACGATAGCGGTCGGGATAGCGGCAGCAATAGAGGAAAAGCTATTCCAGTGAATAAAAGTAAATCATGAGAGAGAAAAGATTCGCCGCTATTGCGCGACGACCTTTCAGTGAAAGGTCAGACCCCGGTCGGGGTCGGGGAGGTACCCCTCCGGGCGTA
>JAMAKE010000264.1:0-18800 GCA_023628695.1 Nectriaceae sp. PG4201
TAGCTAGAATAGCATTATAGCTTAATAATATAAGATCTTATTATCCTTTTGCCTTTTAATCTTAAAAGTTTAAAGAGATAGAGCTTAATTATAACACCTTAGACTAAGAGATAATAGCTATTATTAAGTTATTTAAATATTAATAATACTATATAAAAGGGGCAGTAAAGACTATAAAGGTCCTATTAAACTATTATAACCTTTAAATATTTATAAAGCAATTAAAACTTAATAAGAGATAGGCTTGCTAATGCATATACTTAGCACCTTATAACTTTATTATAAAGTATAAATTAAAGAAAGGAAACCCTATAGATACCTCATTATATTGTTTAGACTATGAGGGCGAGGAGCTAGTAAATATTAAGCTATTACTAGCCCTTTAGAATAAGCTAGCTAATATATAGCAAGTAAGTAAGAATATAAGACTTATAATATATAAGTATAATAAGATATCTTTGCAAGTTAAGTAGTCCTAGGCTCTAGGCTAGTCTAAGCATAATAAGATATCTTTAAAGGATAATGCTTCCTTAGCTTGCTAATAGCATAATAAGATATCTTTAAGGGATAATATTTCCCTTGCTAGCAATGAATATTAAGAGGGCAAAAAGGCCTTAAATCCTAAGCATTAAATAGACTAAGTCTAGGGTATAATTAATTGCAAATAATTTACTTTAAAGGTAATTATAAAATAAGCCCTTAAGTATAAGCTTATATTAAATATAAGGTCCTTAGAGGCACTTATTAAAGTTATTTAGGATACCTAAGAATAGGATTTAAAGATAAGAAGGCAAAAAGCTATTAAATAAGACCTTAAGAGAAAGGGAAATAGCAATATTTAGTTATTAAGCTAAGATAGCCTTATAAAGTATAAGAACTGCCTTTATATTCTAAAGAATATAAATATTAAATAAGAGCTATTAAGATTATATTATAATGACCCCTTAGCTAGCCACTTTAGAGTTAATTATATAGTTAAATTTTTATAGCATAAGTTTTATTAGTAAAACCTTAAATAAGATATTAAAGACTATATTTAAGGCTATAGTATTTATTAAGGGGTAGTAGCTTAAAGGCATTACTTATATAATACCTTAGAATTATTATTATTTCTAAAGAGACTTATAAAGAAGCTCTTAATAGACTTTATTATAAGGCTCTTACTTATAATATAAAAGGGGAAAACTATTAATGCAATATTAATTATAATTAATAAGTTTATTAAGTATATCTTATACTTCTTAATATAAATTATAATTAATGCAGTTAAATTAATAGAGCTTTTCTATTAAGAGATAGAGCTATAATTTAATATGCCTAAGGGAATAGTCCTAGATAGAGGCCTAGTCTTTATACATAAGTTTTAGTTTAAGCTCTATTTTCACTTTAAGATAAAATAAAGGCTTTCTATAGTATTTTACTTATAAATAGATAGGTAAATAAAGAGGATAAACTAAATATTAAAATATTACTTGCAATGCTTTATTAATAAAGAGCAAGTTAATTAGCTATAGCTATTAAGCTTAATATAATTTGCATATAATAATGCAAGGAATATAATAATAAGTATCTTGCCTATAAAAGCATTATTAAGATATTAACTAAAGTTTAGCTTAAATACTAAGGATAATGCCCCTAAGAGAGAGGTATTGAAAGCTAAAGCTTAAGTCCTAAGACTTATAAAGCTTAGAGACTAATTAAGAGAGTATTAATAAATTGCTATAGAATAATAAATAAAATATTATAATAAGCATTATAAACTATTAACTCTTAAGAGAGGAGACTTAATAGTCCTATTAATAAAGAACCTTAAATTAAAAGGAGAGAAGAGGAAATTAGCCCCTTAATTTATTAGTCCATTTTAAGTTATTAAGGTCATAGGAAAGTAAGTATATTAACTAGCATTACCTAAGAAGTATAAAAGGCTATATAATATATTTTATATAAGCCTCTTAAAACCTTAAATAAAGAGACCTAGAGATACTTGCAAAATACTATTAATACTTAACCTCGAGAAAGATAATAAGAAATAGGAGGTCAAAGTAGTTAAGGATAAGAAAATCTTAAAAGGGCAAGTTTATTATTTAATAAAATAAAAAGGCTAGCCTTTAAAGTATAATTAATAGGTATTAAAGGAAGATATATATAATATAAGACTTGCAATAAAGAAGCATAGCGAAATGCAATAGAAAGGCAAGCAAAAGAGGGAGTAAATGCCTTAGAAAATTGCTAAATAAGCTAGCCCTTAAAAATAAGGTTAACTGCAAAAGTAATAAGATTAATTTAATTAAATATCTATCCTAAGGATAGCAAGATAGCTAAGTAAAATTTTAATCTAAAGACCTTAGCTAATAAAAATATAATAATAAGATAGCAAAAGCTAAACTAAACCTTAGGGATATTTAGAGGGATCTCTATTAAGATAGCATTGCTAATATCTAAGGATAATTCCATAGCTCTTATAACTAAATCTTATATTTTATAATAAAATGCTTATATTGCAATATACTAAGCAATAAACCTTGCATTGCCTCTTTTAAGATATAAAATCTACTTCTTCTCTTACTTAGAAATATAAGCAAGCAACTAAATAGAAATAAAATATTAGCTATTAATAGAGGGAAGTAAGAGAAAGAGGGGGACTTATAGCAAAGGAAGGGGGAGGAGAATAATAAGAGAGCAATAGCTCTTAGCAGTAGATAATATAAGTCTAATAATCTATTAAATCCTCTTAGCAAGCTAAATATTAGCAAGAGCCTATTAAACCTTAGATGCAAGGGTAACTTATAGCAGTAGACTTGCAAGCCCTTATAATATTATAAGCCTATTAATAGTATATCTTAATAGATAAGAATATAATTATAAAATTAATATAATGACTAATAAGGCAAGTGCAAGTCTCCTTAGAAAGGAGAAAGATATATTCTTCTCCCTTATTAAAGATAAGAAGTTCTCTCTCCTTAGAGGGCTTAGCAAGGTAAAATAGCAATTTATTAATAAACTTAAGAAGCTTATTAAAGTCATTTATATTCCTATCTAAGAGAGCAGGAGAGCTAAATGCAAGCAATTAGCAAATAAATATTAAATAAGAAGCCTAGGAAGCAAAATAAAGGCTAAGGGCTTATAATATTCACTTATAAGGCATAAGTATTGCTATGCTTAAAATATTACTTATAGCAAGCTAATAAAGCATTAAAGAAAAGATAGGCAATTGAGGCCCTATTAATAGGTTTTCCCCTTATAATAGTCAAGGCCTTAAGAGTAGCTAAGTCTTAACTATTAGCAATCTAAAAATAATATATATATTAAAGTCCTAGCGCAAGAAAGGCATAGACTTAGGTAAGTTGCTAAGTCTTCTTCTTATCTTAGGTAGCCTTCTTAGTAGCCTTCGATTGAGTAGTTTAAGCTTTTAGAGATATCTTAGCAAGGATAGCAAAACTTAAGAGAAATATTAACTAATTCTTAATAAGAGGGTAAAGATAAGTAAAGGAAAATATAATAGAGAGTTAATAAACTTTAATATAAGTAAAAATATTAATAATAAAGTTTAAAAATATAATGAAGTTAAGGAAAAGAAAATAATAATAATAAGCTAGTAAGATATAACTTAAATAAGGCTAAAAATAAAGGGTAATATAATTAATATTATAAGATATTGCTATAGCTTAAAGTCTAGAAATTAAAATATTAATAATGCTAATTAAATAATAGAGATATAAAGACCTCTAAAGCTAATAAGACTTATTAAGTAGGCATAGCTAGGGACTAGCTATTTTAAGGAGAGGGATAATTATAATATTAGCAATAAGGGGCTAAGTAATCTTAGGCCTAGAGTAGCTTAAGCATTGCCTTTAGCTCTCCCCTTAGGGTCGCTAGCAAGGCGCAAGATAAACTCTTCAAGCTTTAGTCTTATTATAAATAGAATGCTAATATTTGCCTTTACTTAATTAACCTACCTAGTGAAACTCTTATTATAGCATTAATATGCATAGAAGTAATTTAATTTAAGTGGCTTAAATGCCTTAAGTAGTAGCTTTAGTTTATATATATAAGGCAAACTAAGAGTTCTTATAAAGACTCTTATATAAGGAGGATATTCCTTTAATAGTTATTGCTATTAAGCTTTAACTTGCTATTTTATTAGAGAGAGGAAATATACCACTACCAAAGACAAGTTTATCCCTTAAAATCAAGGGCATAGAACAAGCCTCAATATATCCTACTAAGACTCTTAAAATGCTTAACTTAAGCTCTTAAATCTTAAAAATTATTATATAATTTAATTATAATTACATTTAATTAAATAGTTCATAAAATTATAAAGATAAAAAGGGAAAGAGTTCATTAAGAAACAATTCAATTTAATAATATATTTTAAGAAGGAAGTATAAAGTCAAGGGAAAGTCTACTTATCTCATTCTACTAAGGATAAATATATCCTTAAATACTTAAAGACTATAAAAATAGACTAATTATAATATATAAGCTTTAATGCCAATATAAACCTCCTCTTAAGAATATTGCCTATCCTTAGGTATAAGTATCCTTAACCTCAAAGTAGTTTTCAATTATTAGCTTAGCTAAACTATGCTTAAAGTCTATATAAACCATTTAATTAAGTCCTAGTCTCCTATTAAGCAACTTCCCTCCTATTATCCTTCCTCCCCATGACTTTTTAAGTCTAACTATATCTTTATTTATATCGATCTTAGCAACTTTTAATCGGCGCCTCCTTACATATAATACCCTAAATAGCTTAGTTAAGGATCTAATCCTATTAATTAATGCTAATGAGACTATTAAGGATATAAGTTATATATATCCTAGACTTAGGCAAGTAATTAGTCTATTGCATTAAGAGTAAGGGAGGCTAAAGAGCATTATAAGCATAATATACTATAGCTCTCCTAGCTTCCTATAGTCCTTGCAAGTTATAATCCTTAAGGTTACTAAGCAATATATTAATTACTATAGCATCTTATATAGTAAGCCTTTATAGAATAGTTCTAGTCTTCTTACTATTGATAGCTAGCTCCTTTATAGCTAGCTCAAGACCTTCTAAGGTAGCTTGCATATTAAGGGAGCTAAGAAGGGAGCTTAAAGCACTTAATCCCTTGGTCTTCTTCTAAGAAACCTTCACTCTATCATTACTAACCTTGCTAGAGGGCATTGAGTTTGCTAAGGGCCGCTTTCCTTAATTTTCCTTTAGATGCATTAAATTTAAAGGTCTCTTATGGATAAATAATAGCAAGGCAATATCTATAGATGCAAAAGCATTTAATCCCTTGGTCATGACCTTGAATCCTCTATTATAAAGGACTACCCCCTTCTTCTTATAATATTTAATAAGGCTAGCAAGGAGATAGTTATCTTAATATAATTTAGCTAGTTCCCTTGCTTTAAAGAGAGGGTATTTCACTTAATCTTACTTAGCTATGCTAAGACTTCTTTTGACAATTTAATATTTAAAGGCTATTGAGTCTATAATAATATCTCTATATTTAATATATAGTTAATACCCTCCTTTGCCTATATAAGCTTTGTTCTAAGGGACTGTCTTTTGTCTTAATGCAAGAGGTCTATATAGACTATTATAACTAACTATAGGCTATATAACTCTATCCTTAAAGTATAAGTGCCCTCTTATTTTAAGTTTATCTATGATAATAGCTATAAGGAAACCTTATATTAAGTTAATAATAGCCTTCTCTTTAGTAGCATTATTAGCAATATACTTAAGTCCCTATATCTAATCCTTAACTACTAGATTAAATAATCTTAGTTTTAACTGCTTGCCTCTATTCTTAAAGAAGGTTATAATCTCTTCTTTTGCAAGTTTAATAGTTTAATAATAGTTATTGCCCACTAGACTATAAAGGTTATAAAAGAGCATAGCAATATAGATATAGCTATACTCTTATGATATAGGTTAAGGTATTAAAGGGATCCTAAAGATATTAAAGTTAAATAGCATCCCTATATGCACTAAGGCTTATCTCTAGGCATATGCAGTCTTCTTAAATTGCCTCTTATAGCTATTATATATAGAGTTAAATAAATAGAATTAGCCCTTATAGCAATCTTAAATATAAGAGGCTCAATAACTATTATTATAGTTAATTAATCTAGCAAGGAAGTAGCAATTATGCATTGCTAGCTTTATAGCTTTTAATATAATATAGCCTAAGGTGACCTTATAGCTTATTATCTTGATGCCCTTACTTAATAAGGGGTTTATTTCAAGCTTATTATATCTTAAGTTCTATTTAATTGATCTTGCATAGATTATAATCTCCTTAGGAGCAATAACTAACTAGTCTTCTAGCCTATATCTAAGAGTCTATATTAAAGATTAAAGACTAAAGTTAAAAGCCTAGTTATAGTCTTACATATTGAGAAGTAACTTCTAGAGATTATATGCATATTATAGCTAAGAGGCTTTATTATATATCTTTAAGATAGTCATAGAAAAAGGGATTTAAGGGGGTATAGCTTTAATTTCTTCCTTAAACTTAGCTTTTAACTATTTATAGTAAGGAAGAAAGGGCATTGCTATCTTATCTTAGTTAATATAGCCTTAAAATTAAAGGGGTTACTTTATAATAAGCCTCTCTAAAGGTGCTCTAGAGTGCATTTTGCATTGATTATAATATAGCAATAGCTTGCAATCCTTTTTCTTATACTCAATATATGCTAATAGGAGAGGGAGTTCATGTCAAACGTACAAGCGACTAGAGGAGAGTGAGGAGATAGACAGGTAGTGGATCGTAGGGACTTCACTGCTAGATAGTAGGAAGGCCATAGTTAGGGTCTTAAATTGACTATATTAATCTCTATTCTTCCTAAAATCCATAAAGGACATCCTTCTTATAGCTGCGACCTTGCCAATAGCTCGCCACGTGACCATTCTAGGCATGCACCCCTAATAGGCTATCCCCCCTTGCTAGGCACCTCCTGGTGCAGGTTGTCCATGACTGCATAGCCAAGCAACGGGTAACCAATTGATAATAACTAACGAAGTATGCATCTTAGAATTTTCTCACTTTCTTCTTATATTGTGCTGCGTTTAGAACCTCTACTGCCTTCCGATAGGCCCCCGATGATTCACTATAGGGCCTCACAGCATATATCTCGGACCTCAAACCGGCCCTTGTTTTCTTCTTCTTCCTTCTTCCTTTATCATTACCTCGCCGCGCGCATAAGTGCCTTCTGCGAACCCGCCGATAACCCCCTGCTTACCCGATATAGCCTCCCCATTTATCTATCCGTCTTATCTGCCCTCGCCGCTACCATGTAAGTACATCCTAAGGAGCCCGCAGTGACTTAGTGGCTAACTGGTATCGAAGGCCTGGAAAAGATAGAGCCCTTCTGCCCCGAAAGAAGGCCAAGACTAAAGTTAGAGATAGTGACCTATGAGTACTCAGCTGCCTCACGGCTCCTCCCCTGCTAAGGAGCGGCATATTAATAGGGGGGTAGTCGCGAAATCCTATATCATCGCTGCCTTTAAGCCTTCTATCAATACAATGGCAATAGTTGCTTTAATGCTAATAGTGAGGTAACCTATCCCCTCCCTATTAATTCGCAGCTAACTCCTAGGGTAGTAGATATATTTAATAAGTGCTCCTATTGCATGAATGGGAATAAGGCTTACGAGGCCCTCCCTGCTAAACATATTGCTCTTAGCCGCGCAGTCGCAGTAGCATTTGCCTAAGGTAATAATATAAGTCGCTTCTAGGTCTTAGCTACCTCCTTACTAACCTGCCGATAGGACACCCTTGAGAAGCTCGAGGGTCCTACTAAGAAGGCGCTTAATAATATGGCTATTGAAGCGTCCCCTGCGAAGCCGAAGTCATAGGCATCTCCCTTTGTCCTCGCCACTCCCTTGCTAAGTATGCGCGGTGCTAGCCGCGAAATTTTCTAGCTATAGCTTAGTCTAGATATCGCTAACTCCCTGCACTTCCTTTATAAGGCCTATAAGTCGGCTTATAAGATAACTCCTTAATAACTCTTAGTAACCCCCTAGCTAACCTATAGTAGATAGTTAAGCAGGATATTCCTAAATGCGCTTATCCGGCTAAACTTCCTAAAGGTCTAGACAGGGACAAGGAGTAATCATAGCTAACCCAATGCTAACTCCTGGGTTGGTCGCTGCTGGGCCGCTTCTAAGTCGTGGAAAAGGGGTTTCTATAGTTTATAAATGAATATTATACTTTGGGCCATAGGCGCCCCTTTCCCCCTTCTCCCTCCTTGCTAATTCGCTGATCTCCTATATTGCTTTAATTTATAGTATTATATTTGCCGGGATTTCCTTATTTAAATCCTAAGCTCCTTAGCTAAGATTTCGCTTTACCCACTCTGCGCCTTTATCGATATTTCCTAGCTAAACTTTATTTTTAGATAGATACTATTAATTCTATCTCTTAAGTTTCTCTTTATACTCCTCTATCATCTCCTTATCTATGAAGTCTCTTCAAGGTACCTACGAGTTATAATCTTTATTATAGCCTGTCCATTTCATAAGGTACTATCTTCTTAATTTTAATCCCTTATAGTTAAGTATTTCCTCGACTTCAAAAGTTTCTTCTTTAAAGAGCAGGTAATTTATCGGCTCTTTTACTATTAGTTCGCAGCTAATATATAGTTCAAGGTTAGTTATATTGAACACATTATGCATTCTCATTAAACTAAGAAGCCTTATTTTGTATGCCAATCCGCTGGTTCCTATATAGCGAGTTATCTAGTAAGGCCCTATCTATTTATCTGCGAATTTCTAGGTAAGTTGCTATATCCTTAGATTTTTAGTCGATATCATCACCTAGTCCTTGACTTTGAAATGTTACTTAAGTCTTTTCTTATTATACCACTTCTTATATGCAGCTTAGCTTCTAATTAGCAGCTATTCCGCTTCTACCCTTAGGTCTTATAATCCTTTTACTTATTTAGCAGCAGTTTTGCTTTTATTATTTAGTGATGCTTCGTTTTATGCTAGAGCTAATAGGTAAAAACCCTATAGTAATATCGCTAGGGATTCCCTGGTGCTTAAATGCGAGGCTATATTATATATGAATTATGCTAAAGGCAGCCTTATTGCCCAATCCAATTGAGACTTATTATAAAAGGCTTATAGGTAATGCTCTATAGCTTAGTTCTGCCTCTCTATTTAGCTATCTATCTAAGGATAAAATGCAATACTAAGTCGCTGCTTGCATGCTAATAAGTAGCAAAAGGTCTGCTAAAACCTAAATGCGAATACTTATACTCAATCGGTCACAATGCCTTTAGGCATCCCGAAGTGCTAGAAGACATATTATAAGAATAAGTCTACTAAGCCTTTGCTGCTAAGTCTCTTTTTTATCGCTATATATAGCGCATACTTTATATAATAGTCCATTATAATTAATATAGCATTATACTTCTTTTTATAAAAGCCCTTTATTTCTAATAGGTCAATAATAAAGTCTATAGTAATTTCTTGCTAAGGGCAAGTAAATAGGGGTAAAGGAGCTAATAACCTATAAGGTCAATGCATCCTTGCCTTTATTCTTTAGTAAATAGCATAAGTTAAGATATATCTCTTAACTTAGTTCCTTATACCCTTCTAATAATATAATAGCTTTAACCTTTTTAAGGTTCTATTAACTCCTTAATGCCCCGCAATGACATTATTATATATAAATAATAGGATCTCAATCCTTATCCTTAAAAGCACCTATACCTTCCCCTTAAATCTCAATAGTCTATCTTCTCCTATAGACTAACTACTATTTCCTTGTCTATTATTAAGGCCATTGCCTCTTAGTCGCTATACTATTGCATTTGCAGAGGCATCCCCCCTTTGACCTTCCAATAGTGCTGCGCTTAAGGGCATAGATAACTCTAGTAATATTGCAGCGGTGCCCCTTTGAGTAGGCCGCTGGCTCTTAATGGGCTCTCTTAAGGTTGCATGCTAAAGGCGGGCCACTTACTCAATTGCAGTCGGAACCCTCCTAGCAAGGGGGTTAACTCCTGGTTGCAAGTCAGGAGCCTCGCAGCGGCAGGTTGCTTATAGCCCGGGACCCTACTTAGCAGGACCATTTTGCTTTTAATACCGCGAATATATAGCGCAGACTTTGCGCACTTAAAGGGAATTAATAGAGGTAGACTTAGCTATTACTCCTTGCCTAAGGCTAAACTTTAGGTTAAAGCACTTCTTATATGCTTCTGCCCTTATATATTGGCTAGTTAAACTAGCTAAGTCTTTCTTTTTAAATTGCTATAGGAATGCTAATAGGCTATAGATATAGGCCTCTTATTCTTGCGCGCCATTCTTAAAATCAGCTCTTCTAGATAGGCTATCTATAGTGTTAGCCTTGCCTAGGCAATACTTAATGCTAAAGTTAAAAGGGGCTAGCTCATCTAAGGCAGTGGCTTATTAGTGAGATAACTTAGTCTTCCTTGCTAAGTAGCTATAATTTAAATGGTTAATGATTATTACTACCTACGACTTAGCATATGCTAGATAATGCCTCTATATATAGAATGCCTTTATAATTGCAAGCATTTCTATGTCTAGGGTAGTATATTATAATTTAGACTTAGATAACTTTCGCAATAGGTATGCTATAGGGTGCCAATGACCTCCTTGCAATTGCAATAATATTATGCTAATAGTAAAGTTCAAGGCATTAGTCTCAACTCTTAGTCTTGCTTATAGGTCAAAGTGAGCTAAGATGGGGGCCTTAGTGAAGGCCTCCTTTAGCTCCTTAAATGCTTTGAGAGCATAGGGAGATAATGAGATACTCCCTTTAGCGCTGCTGCGAGTGATATCGGTTAATAGGCAATATATCTTGCTATAGCTATATATGAACCTTCGATAGAAACCAATGAAGCCTAGGAATGCTTGCACCTCTTGCATGCTATGAGGTACCGGCCATCCCACTATTGCTTCGATGTAGTCTAGTTCTATATAAATACTATTAAGACTAATAATAAACCCGAGGAAACCTATAGAATCCACTTAGAATTTGCACTTAGCAGCATTGGTATAAAGGCTATATTCTTATAGCTTTGCTAATACTTAGCGAATATGCTGCGTATGAGCTGCATAGTCTTTGCTAAATATTAAGATGTTATCTAGGTATATAATATAGATCTCATTTATTAAGTTATATAGGGCACTATTAATATATTCCTAAAAAGTAGCTAGGGCATTAATAAGCCTAAAAGGCATAATAGTATATTTAAAGTGTCTATATTGGCAGCGAAAGGCTATCTTCTACTCATTGCCCTCGCAGATATATATCCAATGGTATGCATCCTTAAGGTCTAGCTTAGTATAAATGGATGCCCCTTATAATCGATCTAAGATTTCATGAATTAAGGGCAGCGGGGCTTTATTCTTGCGGGTTACTTAGTTTAATGCGCAGTAGTTAATGCATAGTTGCAACTTGCCGTTTTTCTTAGGTATAAATAATATTAGGGCACCTATAGGGCTAATAGATCGCTAAATCCATCTATGGGCTAGGGCCATATCGATATAGTCTCTAAGAACCTTTAGTTCTTTAGTTGCTAGAGAGTAGATAGGTCCCCATAGCTTAGACTCAGCGTTTTCTATTATCTTAATAGCATAACGAGGGCCCTAAATAGGGGGTAACTTAGCAGCATTAGCAATAGAGAATATATCTTTAAAGTCTTAGTATTCTAGGGGCAGCGGTATCTCTTTGTCTACTCTATAGTCTTACTAGGTCTTCATAGGGTCTGCCCGCATAAGTAAAATAGCTGCCTTAGCTTCTACTTTAGCTTTTTTAATAGCCTTCTTAGTCATGGCTAATTTAAGGTGAGCTGCCTCCAATGGGTAGTTCCATTAATCTCTCTTCTATGAGATATAAGGGTCGACTTAGCGAAACCAAGGACAGCCTAAGAGCATATCCTCTATAATATCTACTACCACATAGCATAGGAGCTGCCTCCTCTCTACTCCCCAATCGTCCCTTAATTGGAAGACCTATAAAGTTTCTCTATATACTTTCCTACTTAGACCGATAAAGGCAGAACCTATTCTAAGAGGGGGCAATATTAATATAGTGACATCTCCATAGACTCGAGGGGAGATTAAATATATATCACTTCTAGGGTTAAATAGGGCCTTTATAGAGACCCATCGGCCACCTAGATATAGCTTCGCTACTCTTCTCATTAGGGCGTCTAGGGGGCCATCGCCGTCCTAGGCCTGGGTTACCCATGCTCTAATCAGCTTAGTATTAATGCTAGAGCCATAAGTGCCATGCATATTCATAGTATATTAACTATTGCTGCAGATAGTGCAATTAAGGGTCATATAAACCATAGAAATATAACCCACAATACCATATTTATAATAGGTAGGCTTGCGATGAGAGGCCTCATTAGTTTTTTCCAGGGGAGCTATGAAAGGGCCATTGATTAATAGTGAGCTTCTTAGAGGGTCGCTGCGAGCAGTATCTAGATAAGGAGCTTAATTACCCCTTATTGCATTAAGCTCAAGAGGTTGATCTTAGTCAATTAAGGTTTTTATTATAATGCTAATGCTAATAAGTTCTTATTATATAGTGGGTAGCCCATGGTTAATTATTTACTTGCATAATAGTATCATTAGTTTTTAGATAAGGTTGCAAATGCAATAGGTATTCAATAGCCTCTCTAGCAATTTGCTCTCGATGCTCTCATAGTAATCTAGAAACTATTTAAACCGCTGATTAGGGCGCTATTAGAGGCAAGATAGCTTCGCGGTTGCTTCGAGGCAGCGGGTAGGCCTATTGTTAATCCTAGTTGCTAACCACCTCTTGAGCTATTCCCAGGAGATCGATTCGAGGTCTCCTTGACAGTCCACTTATACATAGTTAGTCCACCGCCGTTTCATATCGGCTTCTAAGTAGGTGCCTGCATAGAGAACTTATCGGCTCTCTATCTCAAAGGCCTCTTTCTAGGCAATAAAATGGGCCTCTAGGTCAATTAGGAAGGATTGGAGCTCTTGCTAGCTCTTGCCTCAGTATTTCGGGGTATTTAACTAGACCTTGCCCTAGGATTCAATGCGCAGTCTCTTCGCCGGAGCCTCGTCCTCGGGGTAGTCACGCGGGGAGCCCTAGAGGGCCAGATCTATTGGGATATAAGAAGGGGCCTCCCCCTTCTCCAAAGCCAAGAGCACTTCTCTCTTCCTTCGCAGTCGCTATGCATAAGCTGCTACCTTAATGCATTCATCTAGTTATTCTTCTATAAGTTCTTAATATTCTAAGGGGTTAATGGCCTGAAATTGGGTCTATTAAAGAGTTCCCGACTTATTATTTGCTAATATGCCGCTGGGTATCTAGCCGCTCTTGGGCATATCGAAGGTTGGGTTAGAAACCATCCTATATCTCAACGGTCTCCTTGCCCTTAATGGGAAGAGAGATTAACCTATTAGATATATGAGCGACTAGAGGAGAGTGAGGAGATAGATAGGTGGTGGATCGTAGGGACTTCACTGCTAGATAGTAGGAAGGCCATAGTTAGGGTCTTGAATTGACTGTATTAATCTCTATTCTTCCTAAAATCCATAAAGGACATCCTTCTTATAGCCGCGACCTCGCCAGTAGCTCGCTACGTGACTATTCTAGGCGTGCGCCCCTGACAGTTCAAGGTATCCCTCTATATAGGGAACAATAGATAATTTAATAGCTATTGCAAGTCAAGACAATTGATATGCACTTAATTAAATGGTTAGTAGGCTTAAGGATTGAGAATAATGATAGGGCAGGGCAGAAAATGCTAGTGTAAGTAGCTTGGCTTTAGAGGTTTGCATATAAGTCTAAAGGTCTATAAGCAGTTAGTCTTAGATAGTGGATTTAAGGTTTAATTAATTAAATAGAGAGGGGATAGAGGCTTGAATATAGAGAGGGACAATAGGATATATAAGTATTTATAGGGGTAAAAGGTTAAAGGAGAGAGAGTTAAGTATTGCAATCAATTTAATCTCTTTTTAAATTACTCTCTTGGCTGCTGCATTGACCTTATGCAGTGATAGAGTCTTAGCTGCACCTTCTAAGGGAGTGAATTAGCTCTCTTATTATTTATCTCTTAATTTAAACCTTTCTTTATTTTCTTATTCTTTTCCTCCTTTTATAACTATATATTTAATTCTTCTTACATTATAACTCTCTTATTTAACCCTTAACCATTTAATTAATCTACTTACTATGCCTTCTTTATATAATAATAAGCTTAACCTTCTCTCTATAGTCCTTATATCTTATCTTCTTAATATTTAAGCTATCTTTATTAATTATATCTATTAAGATAAATTCACTTATAGCAATCCTCTTTCTATAGGGGGTTGAATTAATAAGACTACCTCTAGTAATGTCTATAGCTAAAGGCTAAAGACTATAGCTAAGAGATACCTTGAGGTTTAATTATATAGCTAAATAGCTCTAGGTCAAATAGGCAAATTACTTTATATTAAGTTAAGCTTTAAGCTACTAGCCTAAAGTAAAGATAAATTGTTAGCTCTTTCGCTCCTTTCCTTCTTTTATAATATTATAAGACTAAATAAACCCTTTCAATTAATTATTTAGAAGTATGCAATAGTTAAACTAAACCCTATATATATCCTAGCTAAGGTAGCGCATCTTAATAGCTCCTTTATTGCAAACCTTATCTCTTGCCTTAAATGCTTAAAGGCTCTCTTTATTGCTACTTATAGACATTAGAATCCCTTGATATATAAGCATTGCATCTATTCTTATATAAAGTCTATTATTAATAATAATAAATATATTCTCTATCCCTTCTATGCTTATCTCTCTATTTAAGGCTTTTAAGATAGCTTATATATTAATTATATTTAAAATGCTAATTCTTTATATAAATAGCACTTCCTTATTAGTTACTAAGCCAAGGCTATTTATATAGGACCTCTTAAACTTCCTCTTGCTAGAAGTTATTTTAACTTAGCCTCCTATTCTTTTAATATTTACTTTGCTAAGGTTCTCAATTATTATAGCTGCCCTTAGATTATTAATATCTAGCCTATAAGCAATATATAGAAGATAAGGGATATTAATAAGCATTATTATAAGCTTAAAAGCACTTAGTTTTAACCTTATTAAGTATCTTCTTTTGACTTTTAAGGGTATATTAAGGCTTTTAAGGTATTTTAAAGTTAAGTAGAATTTTAATAGGTTCTCTTCCTTAATATAAATGAAACTTATTAAAACTATTTAATCTATTAATTCTCTTTATTTATCTTTATTATATTCTTAATATATCTTTATTCTTTATAACTTAATAAAATAATAAGTTAATTATTAAGGGGGCTACCCTTAAGTTATATCTATAAAAGGAAAAATAATATCTTATAAAAATAATAACTTAAATAGAGTTAAATATATAAGCTTTATATATTCCTTTAAAGGTAACTTATAAAAGCATTTAATCTTGCAATACTTATAATATTTATAATTCAAGGGCTTAGAATTTCCTTTATTCCTTTCTCTTTTATCTTCTTAAGCAATAGGGGTTTTTTGCTTTAGGTTTAATAGCTAGATAGTTTTAGCTCTTAAATTATTATCTTTATTGCACTCTCTTCCTTATAATAGCAATAGTCCTTAGTCCTCTAGGGTATTAATAGAAGATTTCATAATCTTTAGAGGAAGTTAGCATATCTTAATTTTATTACTTAGCTAAGTATAGGTATCTTGACTTCTACTCTAGACCTCCTTAATTTAATAAGAGGACTTTTGTCTTTATTAATATCCTCTTAATTAAATAGTTTAAAGTTACTATTGCTATCTTTATTAGATAGTAATATTGAAACTAAGGAGTTACTCTTATTATCTTTAGCTTTAGTAAGCATTTTGCTTCTTTTAAAAATACCTTCTTTAGCTAGCAATTAATTATCTATATCTAAAGACTATTAATTATATAAGTCCCTTATAAACTTCTTTAAGTAATCCCTATTAAATGTCCTATTTAATTTAATTCTATCTAAGGTATAGAGATAATAGGCACTAGAGATTAATAATCTCTTGCTAATATAATAAGGGCCTTCTTATTTTATCTTTATCTTAGCAATATATAAGTAATTAAATGCTCTAGGCATATTATATTTAAGCACTAGGTCTCCTTCTTTTAAGGGCATTATCCTTAGGGTATTAATATTATTAGCATTGATGCATTTTAATAGCTTCTTTTAAAAGGTAATAACTCTTTTCTTAGCTTCTTTAATATCTTTAGTATATTTACTAAGTACCTTAAAATAGGCCTTTAAGAGCTCTTTACTTATTTAAACCTTATCTCAATTAATTAATTGCTAAGTTAGATATTCTATCTCTAGAGGCAAGATAGGTTCCCTCCTATATATAAGTTAAAATGCTAACTTTCTATATAATGCTTATATAGCAATCCTATTTGCTAGTAATATAAGTCCTAAGAAGTTCTTTTATTTCTATTTTAGCCTTATTATCTTAGCTAGGCTTAATATTATAAAGTAATATCTAGCTTCTACTATCTTATTAGCCTTTAAGTTATATGCTAAGGTTATAACTATCTTTATGCCTAGGTCTATAAAAACCTTAATAAATATAGCCTTTATTTCTAGTCCTCTATTAATAATAGCAATTAATATAAGACTAAACCTTTAAATAATATTCCTTATAAAATGGGTAAAGACCTTTGAATTTAATATCTTTACTAAGGATACTTTTAATTACCCTATTAAGTTATATCTTGCCTTTAAGAGATAGCTATTCCCTTGATTAAATAGTAGGTACTATATATCGAAGTATACCTTCTTTATTAGTTAACCTAGAGCAGTTGATATAGCTAGTTCTCTTGCCTTAAGACTAGCATACCCTTAATACTCTAGGCAACTTAAGATAGCTTGCGCAACTTAGTTCTAAAGGCCTTTCTAATAAAACCTATTTACTAAGAGCTTATATATTATTTATCTCCTCTTATGCTTATAATCCTTATAGCATATTATAATAAGTTTTCTTTGAGTTTCTTTATTATCCACTACTAGCCTAGGGAGAGCTATATCCTAGGCAGGCCTCTTTTAAAGCTTTCCTTTCTTAACTATAAACATTTAAGCTACCCTTTTAAGCCTCTTAAAGTCTTAGGATAATATTTCTTTTAGCCTTTATAATGATACTAGAAATTTTGCTATCTCTTTATATTCTTTTAAGTAGCTATTGTCTAGGGTTCTTATTTATATAATATTTAATTGAGTGTTAATAAAGTCCTTAATATTGCCCTTGCAGTCTCAATCTATTTAATTAAATAGTCCTTCTAGCTTGCAAGATAAGCTATTTGCTATACTATTCTTCTTTCTAGGTATATGCTATATAATAAAGTTAAATAGGAGGATATATATAATTTACCTTATAATAAGAGCGCTAGGAATGTTATTTGCATTGCTATTTAATTAATAGACTAAGACTTAGGCATTGGTCTTAAGAATAAAGTATATATTATATAGGTAACTTTATAACTATCTAATTATATAAAGCATAGCTTTGCATTCTCTTTTGATAGCATTATAAGTCCATTTTAATGCAGTCTAGACTTTAGATTTATATTGCATAGTATATCTCTTCCTATTAATTTCTTGCATTAAGCTGCATCCTTAACCTTTGCTGCTAGCATTTACTATAAGTATAATTACCCCTGCGCCTTTTAAGTAGTCTATTGAGACTAAAATAAGCCTCTTAATTAAATGGTCCTTAAGTGTGTCTATAGCATTCTATTGATCCTTAGTCTATATAAATATAATACCTTTCTTTAAGAGATATATTAAGGGTTTAGCTATCTAGGCATAATATTCTATCTATATTTAATAGAAACCTATTATGCCTATAAAGCTTTTAACTTCTTATATATTGCTATATATAGTCCATTTTATAATCTTAAGAACTTTTACTTTAATAGGACTTCGGCTATTTATCCTATATAAGTACTTAACTACTATAGTTATTAATTAATAGAACTATGATTTTATCCCTATAACTATATAGCTTGCTAGTTTAATATTAATAAGCGTTTTATTAAGGTTAATTAAATGCTTTACTATATATCTATGCATACTAAGTTAAAATTCCTCCTTATTATAATAGGTCTTTAGTCCTTTGATTATAATATTAAGAAATGGCCTGCATATACTTAGCACTAAGTTAAATAGTATCCTTATAATAATCTAAGTAAATTGAGCAATAGAATTAATAGCTCCTTAAGGCAATATATATATTCTTAGTAGTCTTAAGAGAGTTATAATTATTATTAAGTCTTTGCTTTCTTCTACTAAGGGAATTTAATTATAGCTTAAAAAGAAGTTAAGGAGAGATAGCATTTTATATATAGCAATATTATCTGCAAATTCATTTGCTTCTAGGGGTATTCTTACATTATAAATTATAATAATATTATACTTCTCAGCTAAATTAATAAACCGGAGCCCTTTAATATAAATTATAAGTAAGTAATAGATCTAAGTAAGTAATAGGAAATTTTTAACCTTCTAATTAAAAACCTTAATAAAAATATAACTAACCATTTAATCAATTGAAATTAATTACTATCCTCTTTATTAAAGCTCTCAATCACTATTTCATAAGTTCTCGCATTATGACCGGGCTAGCAGCAGAGCCCATAGCGCCTTTCCCTCGATTGTGCCCCCCTTCTTGCCCCTCGATTTTCAGGCAATTCAGCTTCTCCCTCCACATTAAGGACTATTTAATCAATTGCATCTCTTCCTTCTTATATAGTCATCTTCCCTTTATTCTGCAGCCGGGTCCGCTTTGCCCTATGCCTCC
>JAMAKE010000265.1:0-18719 GCA_023628695.1 Nectriaceae sp. PG4201
AGGGTAAGAAGGACTTTAGCTTCTTTATTTAGCTAAGATATAGTTTATTATTAAGAATTATTTAATTAAATAGAAAATAAAAGAATTAAGAGATTTATATATTACTTACTTATTTATATTACTTACTTATTATATATATTAAATATTAATATAACTTCTTAAATATAAGCTAAATTAATTATTTTAATTAATAAAACTTTAATAAATCTCTTTATATATAAGGCACTTAACTATTAATCTCTTAAAAGATAGCCTTACTTATTACTTATAAGAAAGATACTAAGGTAATTTATTAATATATAGCTATTAATATTATAAATAAGTTATTTATTATCTATTTATAGATAAAAACATAGACTTTTATAAAGAGCATATTATTTTTTACCTAGAAGTTAAAAAACACTAGCTCTTATAAATATCAAGACATTAAAGATAAGCTTTAATTTAAGTCTTTTAATAGACTTAAAATAGTCTAGACATATAGGTCTAAATCTCTAGGCGCTTCTTCATTTCTACTATGCCATTAACTTAGTGGTCTGTGGAATAATTCTCTACTGCATCTAGGCATAAGCGCGAGGTGTCCATAGTGGTAGTACTTTCTTACTCAGTACTTGCTTGATATTATTCATGAAAGAATGTGAGATTATCACTCGGCTACAATTTTACAATACCGAAAGTCTAACAAGCAAATCCGCGAAGATAAGCTTGGGCTGGCTAACCTAGTGGCCGGGCGAAGCGGGTGAGGGCCGGGAGTTCACAGTTCTTCATAGATACATCTCTACGACCGCTGCGGCTGTGATGGAAAGACGATGCCTGTCTATTCCAATAAAGAATTAGTAAAATTAATCTTTTAATTGTCATAGATAACAGTGTTAAGAGAAGAAAGCTCAGAAACGGCGAAACCAATGCCATCGACAATTATCCTCATGTTGTTTCGGAACGGCGAGTGAATTGTCTTTTAATCACATAGTCATAAGGTGGTCAGTTAATAAGAATGTTGAACTTACATCAACAGAAGGCTTGGATGGTTTTCATTGAATTGAATAACAGGAGGCAGTAGTAGATCTTGTTCGACAATTAAACTAAAATTTTGCCCCAAAGATAAGATGACATGTAAAGTTAGGCAAATGTGACCTTAAATTCGATGTCCTACTATTCCGTATTTTATAGCCCTCTCAATAGTACGTTCTGTCATACCTCGGTTCGGCGTCGTGGTAAGGGGGCTTGTAAGCCGACACCAAACCGGTCCAATAGTCGCACCGAACTTTACAGGCTTGAATCTGACCGCAGCTCCTACATCACATCTTGTGGGCCAGAGCCGCGCATTGGCATTTGAGTAAAGGACCTGCAGTTAATGTGACTCACCAGCAGCATGAGTCATGCGTCAGCCCTGCAGGCCTGCTTTGTTGGTTCCACCCTTGTTCGGCATCGTACAGTACGCACGGAGACAGAGCTGGCACTGTAACACCAATACTTATTCGCTACAATTTGACAAGGCTTGGAGTTTTCATCCCTTCATCCCTTTCATCCAGCTATGCAAGCCTGGTGATGATGGAATGGGAGCGGCCATCACGATGCTAATTGAGGTGGATCTCTATTAGTAACAGAACATCTTAATTAACGAATGCGCAAGATCTTGCCGTTTCATTTTAGGTTGAATCAACATATCGTATTCACTCTCTTAGTATCCCCAGTAGGGACTGACTTTAATCCGTATAACCACTTGGGGTATTTTGACGCCTGAGCGCTGTAGCCTGGTTCTCTTTTTTGTGTAGGTTATTTGCAGTTTTCAGAACCGTGAGGGAAAGAAGTTTGTGCCATCGTAAGATGGACTATGAAATAAGAAAATATGTACTCGGGCGTAGAACAATTATAGTTACCAGCTAATCATGTTGATACCCGTGGTCTTCGTCGTAGGCCCATGCACAGCGCTCCTGTAACTTAGCCCGACACCAAATCAACAACGTCTTAGCAATGCAAAACCAGAATGATGTATAACTTTGAAGTATAA
The DNA here is from genome assembly GCA_023628695.1 of Nectriaceae sp. PG4201. Classification (NCBI taxonomy): domain Eukaryota; kingdom Fungi; phylum Ascomycota; class Sordariomycetes; order Hypocreales; family Nectriaceae; species Nectriaceae sp. PG4201. The sequence continues at coordinate 2,012 of JAMAKE010000265.1, forward strand.
CACTGCATGAGCATTTTACTCATTCACTTGGGCAACGACCTTTTCTATTGATCCCGCAAACCCTATCATAATCCCAAGGTATTGTCTCCAAAGATTCATTGCTAGATTTCGGGGATCTTGTAGGCCCGGCTCTTGTAAGAAGTGCTGAGGTGTGATCTTATACACCATTATACCTCTGTTGTTCGGTATACCGCATTTAATAGACAAATGAGAGGAACGGTATCTTTCAGTGAAGTAGAAGACTGCGATTCTTACTCTTGCACTTCGAAAGTGCAAGAATAACAACCAGTTCATGAGCAAAAAATCAAATTATGTTCTTGCAAAGACTTATCAAGACTTTGGCGCAATGTAAATTCGATTTCGTATATATGATGCTATCAATGAAAAGTAACTTGGTAATGCGATATTGATATTGCAAGTACGGAGACAAACAATGTGAGAGAGGATGCTTGTCATTCATAAAGCGAGTCCCTGGTTTGATGCCCTTCAAACCGCCTTATATTCTTCGAGTACCTTAGCTAAAATCCTTAACCTGATCCTCTGTCCATTCCCAAAACTTCATGCCAGTGCCGTTTCCGCCTTCAGCTTCTGTTATAGTCGCAAAAATTGAGTCCTTATTTATAGGATAGATTCTTCCAAACGGGATGACTTGAGCACCTCTGTTAGCTGGCCTGCTAAGTCGCAGCATGTTCTGATGGAAGACTTACCCCAACTACTCGACTTGTCAATTGTGAGGTCTGAAGACAATCCAGCATAGAGTTCTGTATAAGCTCCTAATCTCGAAGGGTACATCATGATCTTGGTTAAAAGTCTGAATATTAGACTACTTTGATCCCGGTAGAGGTCTGAAGCTAGATTTCCGGAATTCAGTGGGATGCTCGCTACTCCATCAGCACGGTATCGCTTGGCAAACTCGACACCGTACAGGTAGTTGCCTGTTTTGCTAATGGCATACTTGTACATGGAAGTTTTTGGGAGGTGATAATCTAGGTTATCTAGATGAATGCCAACCGACTTTTCTCCTGCAAGCTCCGTGCCGGAGGAGGAAACCCAAATGACACGGGCCGTGCCGCTGGATTCTGACTTTGCTGTAGCCGCGAGCGTCGGGGTAAGCAGCTTGGTGAATAAGAAGGTGCCCATGCAGTTGATACCAAGGTGGGTTTCATAACCTTGTGAAGTATGCGTCGGTTCAAGCGATTGTACTCCAGCATTGTTGAACAGAACATGAAGTTTCTTCTCCTTAGCTAAGAATCTTTTCACCGTCAGGTTAATAGTAGTTAGATCTGCTAGGTCTAAGTGGAGGAATTCTAACGAGCCTTTCGACTCAGGCGGTACAGCTTTGATGTCGTTCATTGCGTTTTCGCCTTCTCGGCGGAGCGTGCAGCGATGTAAACTTTTGCATGTTTTGGATAAAGCATCTGAACGAGTTCCTTGCCTACGCGGTATTTGAGCTAGTGATATTATATATCTGTGAATTTAATGCATTCAGCGGAGCTTAAAATAGAAGCAGAGTACATGAAGCGAGACTTACCTTATCTGCAAGACTTGGAAAGTCTTTCTCCGTGAACGTTGGTTTTGGGGGGAAGAACTGAGTCCGAACACTATACAGAGCGGAAGCCATAGCGTCTATGAGCCTGAGGATGCGAGCGAGAAGTTAAGGGCAGATGAACAGCCAAATATGACCACCTGGAAATTACAGCATAAAGAAGAGCAAAAGAAGAAAGAGGGTTGAGGTCTTGCCTTGCGACAATCAGAGCGAATATCTTCCATAGAAAAACTCCTCCGGAATTAACAAAGCGATAGGGGCGAAGTTAAGTAGCCCTGCAGTGTGCGTACTGGTAAGTTTCTCGGTTTCTTTGATCAATACCGACGCCCCGAAGCCACCCGTCATCTAAGATAAGATCCTGGTGCATCAAGGTGTCAGAACGTCAGGAATGTTACTGTTTGGGTGAATGAAAATTCCCGAGAGGGCTGAGAGGTAATTCTCATTTCACGAATGTGATGTTTGATCAGCTCAAGATATCCACTATTCACGCCATGGCCAATCACCTCCAAGTAAATCCGAGCCATCCAATGAGGGGATAGAGTGCCGATATCGCTAGAGAGGAATAACTGGAGCTACTTGATCATTCCTCCGCACGCTCCGTAGCATTCCACCGTGCCAGGAGAGCTGTAGCATGCGATGATGTCGGACGATAATAAAAGGAAACCCAGTATTCCAAGGCACCTTTATAGAAGTCATAGCGGTGACCGGTTTCTCGAGACATGACTACGAATCGAAGCAATGACTCGGCGATGTGCTGAGGAGTGTCGAGGCGTGAAGCAGCTTGTAAATCCCGCCTCCTACTCTAAACCAACCCCAAGAGGCAACACAATCACCTCAACAATAAGCAGGGGACGTGCAGTGAACGGATCCAGCAAAGACATAGATGACGTAATAGAAAATTGAAGTGGCATCACTCAAATGAGATCCAAGCTGAATAAGAATTGGAGAAGGGATCATCGAAGCATTCCCTGGATTGCGAGGAGAGGCTAGCAAGTATGAAATTAATCGACGAGGTGAGACTTTTTCCAGTTATGATAGTCCACAGCATCTTTCGAAAGGACTATCAGACTAATGCGACATGTCCAGGGGACGGAGGTTGTTTTAGAGAACACAGATGTCAAGGACATACAGAGTGACTGAGGAATGTGAAAGATATAAATGCATTCGGCCTTCTACTAGATATGAACTTGCGTCGTTGCCTCGATTAAAGTTTCTTCAAGAGGGTTCTCTTTAGTTTGTCTCTCGGGCGTTTCTTGAAACACTCTTCTCAGTCGCTCATCTAGCCACTCGACATCCTCCATGTTACCAGGAGGTCCCCCGGCCCAATGACCCCAGATAGAGGGACAAATGTCAAGCTTGGCGATATCAGGTTTCATGGATGCGACTTCGTATTCTGAGTCTTCAGGGCTGCGAGCCATTAGCTTTACATTCCCATAGTTAAGTTATACTAACGGAAAGTATAGGTCTGTTTTGCAAGGCAGGACTAGTGTCTTTGCCTTAATGCTTTTCATTGCCATTTCGAAGTTACCATTGTACGGCTCTTGTTTGCTCACGTCCCCGCTCTGCCAAGTTTGAAGCATGACAAGTAAGTTCTCAGGCTCCTTGCTCAGGGCCCACTTCTCCCAGAAGTTCTGCATAAAAGACTCCAGGTCTGGGGCGTCGTAGTGCTTCTTGTACAGCTCCTGTCGATAGAAAGCTTGGGAGAAACCCCAGCCTGCGTAGCCACGGCCGAAAGCCTTCAAACCAACCTCTATTTCGCTGTTGGACCAAGCTCTGACCTCATAGCCTTCCCTTTCATCCCGCCCTCGACAGGACCCAGCTGAACTGACTCCCTTAGCGGCAAGGAGTGCCGATTTTTGGCCCTCAAGAAAGACTTGATTGTGCAAGGAAGTCCTGGCGGAGCCACAGAAGGGAACACAGATATCTATGAAATCAGGGAACTGTGTTGCCCATTGATATGATTGAGCAGCTCCCATTGACCAACCCAAGACGGCGCGTAAATGACTGACGCCTAGTTCCTTGTTGACGAGCTGGTGTTGCGCTCGGATGTTGTCATAGAAAGAGATGTCAGGGAATGGGCTGATATCCGAGTTTGATGGGCTGGTGGACTGCCCGTTTCCAAAGAGCGCCGGGATAATGATAAAGTATTTTTTTGGGTTCAGTGTTTTATCTTTCCCGATGAGCCACTCATTATCGGAAATTGCCCCTGAAAACCATGACGGATACAGGACAGCAGGAAGGGACGAGTCTCCAAAGATCTTATAGGCAATCCAAGCATTAGGAAGCACACAGCCGTTTTGGAGCTGAAAGTCACCAAGAGAAAACGTTTTAACATCATCCATGGTGGAAATACTTGCTAGCAGCTAGAGGAAGGTATCATGGTCTGAGAAGAGGCGAATTTCATGGGCTAAATACTGATGTCGCTGCAATGCGGGGTTCGTAGCCGTTTGTCATCGGCAACCGGAAGCAGCCAACGGTTTAACACGGGATAGAGTCGCTTCATGCGTCCACCTTTGCTTTCTATCAGATATTGTGCAATTACATAATCTTGACGTAGCTAGGCATCGGCAACCAATTCAATTGTAACACTCAGACCCGCTTTTGGAGATCCCTGGGAGGAATGGGAATGTCCAACCATAAGCTCATGATTATCTCTAGACCTAATAGTTTGAGAAAAATGATTTTATTCAGCAACTCGCTGTCATACAAGAAGACAAAAGCATATGCCGCATCTACATCTGATCTTGGTACCTCATATAGCTTGTAATCCTCCCCCTTGGCACTGCAGAATTCAGGTCTAGACCTAAGAAAGCGGTACGCAAGGATATCTTCAAAATCCATCGTAGGCATTCAATTCGAACCAGGACTAAAAGAAGCTATTATTACCTAGAAGAACTTGAAAGAGACGTGAACTGCGTAACACTGCGGTGTCTTCATCTCAGATCCCAAACTATGTGTCCAGTCTCCCACCGCCTTCGAATCCTCCAGAATAGTAAACAACTTCGAACATTCTAACATTGACCGCACTATGAGTATTTTAACAATAGGAGAAAATAATCAAACCTCTGCCTTCTCATGGTATGATGTGTTGGGCTTCATATCGCTGACCATAGAGCCCCTTCGCCTTGGTGCTCTCACTGCACTCGCCATATCCCGATATAAGAGTGTGATGTTGTTGACATCATTCACATCTTCAGACTCAGCCCCAATTTCAATAATTTGCCAGCCGGCTCTCCCGAACCGTTCACGCACATAGGCAGACATTCCCACGAAGCGAATCTCAACGTGCTTGCCTCCGTACTTCTCGACGCCACTAATGAAGCTTCGTAGATGAGTCACTGCAGTGATATCAATGTGGTTAACCCTACTAAAGTCAAGGACGACTACTTCAATGGGTGGTAGTGTCGTAGGATCGCGAATATCGGCCTTCTTTCGCAGTCTCGCAACTCGCTTCTCACCGACAACAGACCAGTTTCGTTCTGTTTCCGGGCCATGGCTGCCGTTGTAAATGGGCGCATGGAATGTCTGGATATCATCCATAGCTTTAGAGACATTTTTGAAGGCGTTGGGAAAGAACAATGACTCGTTGAACCGGAAAATGTGTGTGTCTGCTGGGACATTTGCTGGTATGGAACAGGAATCATCCAACGCAATAGTGAGCTCGGATCTGGATTCTATAGCCCCACCCGACGAAGAGAGCTGGGTAAAGACTTGGCGGAGAAGGATGTAGACAATGTTGAAGCCAACGGCGCAACCAATACCTACCTCTGTTGAGACAAAAAGAGTAACCCATAGTGCAACCATGGAGGAAACGAAGTCGGCTAAGGACGTTTTCCAGTATTTGTAAAAAGTCGATGGTGGGGAGATTAATCCCCAGACTGCAGTAATAATAATTGCGGCGAGAGTCGCTTTCGGAATCCAGTAAAGAGTACCAACCAGCTCGTATACACAGACGAGAACAACGGCCATTGTGATGACGCCAGACAGAGGCGACTTGACGTTGCAAGCAGAATTGACAGCTGTCCGAGACATCGCACCTCCAACTCCCATGGCATGGAAGAAACTATTGAAGAAGTTCGTGACACCGAAGTAGCAGAGCTCTTGACTCTGATCTGTCGTGTAACCGTTTTTCACAGCAAATGCCCGGGCAATGGCAGTGTGCTCCACTGCCGCACCGATGAAGACGGCAATGCTGCGACCTGCCACCTCTGGGATGAGATCACTCCTCGGCATCTTGGGTGCTTCTTGGCCATTGGCATGGACTTTGACAACGTCAAAAAGATAGTCCTGCCGGGTCTTATTGACTGCGTAGCTCACACCAGTGAAGAGAACAAGGGTCAAGAAAGCTCTCGTGATAGAAAGGAGCCAAACAATCTTGTACTTGCTACCCCATCTCTTGCCTGACTTATCCAGTATTGTTAGAAAAAGGATACTGGTGAAGCCGATAAGGCATGCCCAACCATTGGCGTTAGGCAACTGATTAAAAATGTCATGAACTTGGGTGGAGGTGCCATCACCAACGTTTTCTTCACCCAAGAGGGAATCCATCTGGTTGAGAATAATGGTAATGGCGACAGCGGTAATGAAGCCATTGAGAATAGGCAAGGAAATAAATTCCAACAGGAAGCCGAGTTTGAGAAATCCGATGGCCATGCCGTAGACCCCCATCATGAAGGCCGTCGCCGAGGCAATTTCAGAAGGGGCCCATCGATCTTGGAGTGCGTGTACATTTTCAGAGGTAAGTAGGCCAATGAGCGACGTTGGCCCCGTTGACAGATCTGTCGAGAGATATCCATTAGATATCAACAGCGGTAGTTAGGTTAATGGGCTCATCATACCTTTTGTCGTTCCCATAAAGGTGTATATTGCGGCAGGCAGCCAACTGGACATGAGTCCATATTCCACTGGGATTTCTGCAATCTTGGCATAGGAAAGACCTTGAGGAATCAGCATGAGACCAATCGTCAACCCTGCGATTATGTCGTTGAGAAGCCATCTTGGATTGTACTGTGGAAGCCACCCAATGATGGGGAACTTGTCAAGAAGGTATTGACCTGAAGCCGATGGAAGGGCGCGGGCTCCAGAAACTCCAAGCCGAGCAACCCGGTTCCAGGTCACGTCATGTCGGAGATCCGACTTGATCTTCTCCACGATCTTCATGGTTATGGAGTTCGATCGGTTACGCGAGGAAATGAGGAATGAGATATGAAAAGGGGCTGGTCGTCAATGGTGAGTCTGGGGTACTCCACCGCCTAATGTATGCAGAGAAATTGGCTTCAGGTTCGCTTGTAGGCAAGTAGATAAGTCTGGGCATTCGCAGTGGGAACCTGCAGAGGGAATCTCGCCAAAGCACCGTTCTCAAGAGGGGTGCGAGATTTTACAGCGATGTGATAACCGAACATCATCGCCCTTCATTCTACTATTCTTCGACTAAAACTCGGATTTCGGGATCGCCAGACGGCTGTAAATGAGGGGTTATGTCTCAGAAATAGTACTTGATTGCTCAAGACGGAGAGTGAGGGTGTATGAGTGCCTGTTCCTCTTGTCCAATCCAAGCTGTGAGTGGTGATCTAGTGAGTGGTAGCTTAGAACTACCCTCAAACGGGACTTGATAGGGTTGGCATGAGCAAGGAGTAAAGATCGGCAGCGGAAGAGAATGCTACCCTAAGATTATCAGGCACGGTGCTGACGGCGGGTGATGGTTTCCATATAATTGAAAGTAGGTGTAGACACCAATCCAAGAAGTGTTCAGGTCACCATGTCAGGACTTATGATTGTGCCACCTCAGCATTTGATCACGCGCGTGCTGGAGCGGGGGTGATGTGACTGTGATGAGTATCATGCGTGGGCATTAGCTTTTCAACGTCAGAACTTGATAAGCTATGCCATATATAAACTAATATAGATGTAGTAAGCCCCTAACCCGTTCTTTCAAGGGACTGCTAGATGCTAACAACTCTATTTCAGGAAGGTAATATGACTCGGAAAGATATCTACCGTTGCAGTGATTTAGGATAAAAGCATTATCTTGGCACTGTAGCGCCGGCAGAACTGGCGGATCTAGTAGGATGTTTAGCCCCGTCATGCGTATTGACGTTAACATGACAGATTTAAAGAGACCCGGTTCAATTGAGTAAGACTGATCTAAATCTAGGAGCGTCCAGAATCCTCCTTACCCATATTACGGGAGAGTAGACTTTTTGAAACCCAAGATCAGATGCGGAAGTTGGCGCAAAGCTAAGTTCCCACGGACTCTAGCCGACTCCCCCCTTCGTATTCATATACGGTCATGTATCAGCAGGCCAGAACCCCCAGGAGAGAACAATCAGAAACTTCAAGGCCGCCGCCGTCCATAAGGCACCTGCTGCACCTAGAGTACTCTTCGCAATGAAGCCGCCTATCAGGGCCCCAATTAGGAGAAGAGTTGGCGCCGCAACTCGTTGATTCCTCTCTACATTGACAAATATACCTTCAAAGAGCGCTGTGTCTGAAAATAAGTCACAATATATGCTTGTCAAAACCACACTAGTCAGAGCGTTGTATTTCAAGGCTCGGCTAGCAACCGCTTGCCCGCAGCTCTGGAAGGCTACAAGGGCAATTGGAACCAGGACGTACCAAGGTACATCATCTGGGCCAGCTCCTTTCGGTCCCCAAGTCACAATGGATGCAGCCAGCAAAATGAAGAGCATCTGGATGGTGAACGAAAAGCACAGAACCCATCTGCGCTTGGGTGAGGGAGATAGGACCCGGTGGAGGCGGCTGAAAAAGAATGATCCAATACAAAAGGACAAGATCGAGATGCCTGACTTTTTCCAACGGTTGGACCCGGCCGTAGGACCCAAGCCGACATAAACTGTATTGCCTATATCTTCTGTTCAGTGCAAGTTCAAGTGCATGAGCGGCTTGTACACGTACCCGTTTGCATTGAAACAAAAGCTCCCCAGGTTGAGATGGAAGCACTGTCCAAAATTCCCGTGATAACATAGCATGCAAGGAGAATCAAGTCTGACCAATCACGTCGAACATCAACCATCATCCCTCTCCGCCACCAGGATTTGGGTTCTATTTTCCTGCCAAGCAGGGGTTGTCCCTCTTCCTGACGCGCAGCTATGCTCTCATCCCCTGCCGCTGAGCTTTCGACAGTTCCGTACGAGTTCGAGACTGGTGATGGAGCCATTATGTGTAATAGATCTTTGTTAGAGATTATGACAATGTCGAGGTCAGAATAAACTGTGCAACTGTGAGCTCGCGATAGAAGTTCTGATACAGTTCAGACCTTATACCTGGACACGAAATAGCGTCAACTGAACTAAACAAAGTCCATTCCCGGCTGCTCCGCCGTTCCTCCCTGAACCACCTGCCAATCAAACCTCATAGCACCCGAGCTAAAGTAGAACCCAAATCCAAGTGAAGCTCTACCCCGCATCTGATCGCAGATCTCTCGAACCCCGCGTTTAGATGTAACACTCGTCGGCGAAATTGCCCCATGGAGAAGATTCGGGCCTCGCTCGGTCTCGGCGACCGAGAGGTCAGTTCCTGGGCCTAGGGTTCTTGAATGTGCTCGCGAAATGCATCGACTAACATACGCTTTATAGGATCAGTTGCCTCTAGAAGCTCTGGTTTCACCCAAGTCTCCGGTTCCATCCATCATTTAGCTTATCACACAGGCAGTACCCGTACACATATCGACAGCCGCATCTCTACGCCTTTCCTGAACTTGGCCAATCATAAATATGTATTTCCAATTCTTATTTAGCGTAGCCCTCGTGTTCAACCGCTGCGCTGGCGTGCCCATTCAAGACAGCCCTCGCCAGCGCCTCATTGACGGACTTGGGCTCCCTTCAAACTACCATAGCGTGTCTGGTGGGAGGCGACTCCCTTTTACGCCAGGCCACCGAGATTCTTATGATCACGCCGTTGACTCTGTGGGTGAAGATTTGGACCCTTTGCCATGGCGTAACGGCCTCGGTGCCTCCGTCCTGGGCCCTTGGAATAAGGAACGTTCCCGACAAAACCCGGACCTCGTGCGACCGCCAAGTACTGACCATGGCAATTTGGCAAATATGCGATGGAGCTTCGCTGACTCACACATCCGTATTGAGGTAAGTCAGGCTATAGTAGCCAAGCTGCAATGGCAGGAGGGCCTCAACACTTATCGTCCAAGTCAGTCCTAACAAGATGCAGGAAGGAGGATGGACGCGGCAGACAACCATCACAGAGCTGCCTACTAGTGTTGAGCTGGCAAGTGTCAATATGCGTCTCGGGGAGGGAGTTATCCGTGAACTTCACTGGCATAAAGAAGCTGAATGGGCTTACGTACTCGATGGCGAAGTCCGAGTCACCGCACTTGATTACGAAGGCGGCAACTTCATTGATGACTTGAAGAAGGGGGATCTTTGGGTGAGTTATTATCTCCAAAGAAGATAAAGAAATTTGAATTCGGCTCGATTTTGTGTGTTTCTCGAGCGAACCTTAACAATAGACTGACTAAAGGACAGTATTTCCCAAGTGGCGTACCGCATTCTCTTCAAGGGCTCAGCGCCAACGGTACTGAGTTTCTTCTGATATTTGACGATGGTCGCTTTTCCGAAGAGTCCACGTTCATCCTTACAGACTGGCTTGGTACGTGAACATACCTCTGGGAGCGTTGTGTTCTAATTTGAGTAGCACACACCCCAAAGTCTGTGATCTCGAAAAACTTTAACTTAGCACCGGAGGTCTTCGCCCATATTCCAGATGGTGAGAAGTATATCTTTCGAGGAACGAAGCCAGGCTCAATTGATGAGGAGGAGCCAAGAGGGAAGAAGGTGAAGAAGTCTAAGTATAACTTTACTCATAGGATGCTGGAACAAGAACCCCTGAACAGTACCAATGGTGGTGGTCAAGTCAGAATCACCGATTCTCACAACTTCCCGATCTCCAAAACCGTCGCTGCGGCCCATGCAATCATTGAACCTGGAGCAATCCGTGAGATGCATTGGCACCCAAATGCCGACGAGTGGTCCTTTTTCATCCAAGGCCGCGCTAGAGTAACCATCTTTGCCTCCGAAGGTAACGCCAGGACATTCGACTATGTATCAGGAGATGTCGGTATTGTGCCTCGTAATATGGGTCACTTTGTTGAAAATATTGGCGATGAGCCTATCGAAATGCTTGAGGTTTTCCGAGCTGATGAATTTCGAGATATCTCGTTGTTTCAATGGATGGGTGAAACCCCCAAAAAGCAGGTCCTCGACACACTTTTCGCTGATGATCCTGAGAACGGAAAGCGTTTTTGGGATAAAGTCAAGGATGCCGATAACAATGCAATTACGAAGCCTGATTTCTTTCGATCCAAAGAAACAATATTGGAGGATCTGTGAGTCTTGGGAAAAAACATATGTATTCCTAAAATCAGCTATATAATTCGATAGCATTAGCAAACTCCATGAACACGACTCACTCTGTTGAACAGATAAAACCAAGATGAAGCCAGATTAAATGAGCGTAATAAACTCTAGCGTCTTGCCATTATTTGACTACAGTCTAAATTTATTTACCATGGATATAGCATGAACATTTCGTAACCATTTCACTTTCCATATTCGAGACGTTCGAATGTATGAGAAGCAAACTTTGTGAACCATTAATGGCAAACTCGCAAGACTTCAACCGTCTATCACGGTACCCTGTTGAGATTCTACCCTCCCAGTCTTACTAAAATACGCCCACGTATCTTAGCAATGAAGTACCAGTGAACTTAAGTTCCCCATCGTCATGCACCACTCAATAGCCACCGACAGCGCTTAGGAGTCTGGATTATTGGGTACTAAGAAATCACCTCTACCTCTCTGCGCCTTTTTCACATCCTTGAAGCTACTTGTAATTATGTTTGCATTTAGGTCCTCAAGGAAACAATCTGGTACAGTCTCTCATATCGTCATCGGCAGCTCGCCTATTCCTGGTACCACACCTTGACCTCTTCCAGCCCCTCACCATTCTGAGATGCGATCCGGCGCATCCCCGGCCAGATACGCTTGCAGCAGCAGGGGTGGGGAACGATCCGGAGCTAGAGCTTGGTCTAGTCCATTCGTTGGCTTTGTTGTATCAGATATCCTTGGTAGACACCACACAACGATCCAGTCAGAAATATAGAGCCGGAGTCCGCTGTGTGAGGTAACATTCCCGAAGCCCACGCCAAGGCCGAAGGATCCCAGGGGTCGGATATCACGGCACGTAGCCTATCTGATCACGTCTCAGAATAGATGTACATCGCTAAAGCAAAAAGGGTATGAGCTGCTCCTTTGCAGTGCCGAATTACCCCGCGTCCCAAGATTCGCAATGCTCCAGTAGCCCGCTTGAATGGTTTCGAATGTCATAATTGTATTGGTAGAGGTTAGAAATGTTCTGCTACAGATACAGCTACTACTATTCATGATATCAGGGGAAGATGAACTTGAACATAGTCAAATAAAATTAATATTCTCCTATCATTTGGCCCTTCCTACGCTGGTCTATGCAATGATTCCGCGACCTGCGCCTCCTCCCTTGACCTGATCCATAGTGTTCCACTATCTTTAGCACGGGAGGGAAGCATTGAAGGCTATGGGTAACAAAGGACTGGTAATTAGCGATGAACTATCAAAAAGAAAGGAAAGTAACTACGGTTATGAGATTATTGCAAAAAGAAACTTCGTAATCTCTAGTAGACCGCCTTTCTGATAGAACCTGAAAGCAATATGTCACAGGTACACCAATCAATAAGTATGTACAGTGGAAACGAATGAATGCGCATTTTTAAATCGTCAATATATCTCAGTCCGAGCGTGTAATGATCACGGCTATTTATGAAGCAAATATTTGTCGTCAACCCTACTAGAGTTGTAGGCGCACACGAAGTGGAGCAAAACCCTTCCTAAAGACCGAGCTAGTAGACTCCCCAAGGCTTTCACATGACCTAAGGATTCGACTATTTCATGGTAGGCTACCTATTGATAGATAAGTTTTTAAAGACTGGCGACGCTCCTAACGCTAGATGTAGTTATCAGACGACTGTTACTGATTTTACACTGCTCTGGCTGGCTAGCCTCAGCATCTCAGCTAAACAGATAATTGCATAGTTTTGATCTGATACAGGAATCCTGGTCGTGAAATTTCCACCTTCACAGCTTATGACTCCGGAAATACATCTACGATTGAGCGGAAGCCTTCCGAAACAAATGATTACTTCTACGGTTAAGGAAACATCTCATACACTGGGTGTCACCTTGGTCTCGCGACTCGCCAAGGCTTAGTGTGCAAAAGCGAGCTACAGCGCAGGGTTCGAGGCGTTAGACTCATGTCAGTAGCCAGCTGGGGGTCAGTTGTCGTTTGGTAGACATAACGATCCGAAGAATGATAGGGGAGCACTTTCCTTGGCGGAAACAGCTATGGACATCATAGCTGTACAGTCTAGAAAATCTTAACCATCTTAATAAGACTACCAGGATTTGTATCTCAAATGAAAGTTAATGTTCTTTCTAATCCCCGGTAAATCCTTCGCTAAAGAGGCCGGCGTGCTTTGATACAGTTTCGAGATCATCTATTTGTGACACTAGGTTAGCTAGTCTAGAAGCCATAGATAAACGGTGGTTAGCTGCTGCACCTTGAGGCACAGTAAACTCGTCTGAGAGTAAAGGTAGCTTCTGCAATGGGTCATTCTGGACAAAGACACCTTAACTATTACTCTTACTACTGCATTAAGGGCGTTCAGTCGTAGAGCAACATATTCAGGGTTCCTGATCCTTATTCACAGGATTTTTAATACTACCCGACCAGCTACTCGACCCCATTCCTCATCATGCCTGCTTGCCCATAGCTCGGAAGAGGCGCAAGCAAAGCTTTCCTAATTCTAACATAAGCTTGTTCTAGTATTGATCACTCTGATGGGAGAGTCCACGTTTTACTTCTCTGGGCCACATCTCTGTTATAATGAGTTAATGGCATGATAATAATAGGTTCGCTGCACGGATCTCAACCTATCCCAGCCACTCATTAGGGGTCTGCTCCACCTAGATGCCATGACGTTTAAGCTCTCCTGCCTCAAGGCTTGGTGCCTCTAGCTAGTGCTCTTATGGATGGTAATAAGATGTTAATTGAAAGTGATCTGCCCTCGATCTTAATTTTGGATGTTTTGGGAGGTATTCAAGATGTCAAATCACTATTATATTGTGTAATCATCCAATTCCTCAGCTGCATGATGCCACCTGATGGGGAGGGCACTTGACTGTTGCCTACTCATTCTTGCTATGTCTCTAATACTCCCCTTGCCACCGCCAATAAGGGTTGCTCAAGTCTACACGAGCTGTTGAAGCGTTTGGCGCCAGTCAAGATCCTAAATGCTCATATAGCAAGTGCAAGCCAAGAAGACGGAATATATCTATCCAAAAACTAGGCTGTTTATCGGGGAGAAATAATGAAACCAATACAGTAGCCGCATACAAGGCTATCTGGACAGAAGGTAGCCCAGCTTCATTGCACAGGAATTGAGCATACGGAAGGACCGATTGATATGTCGAAAATTGGACTGACATCCTCTTATCGGAATAGTAGATAACCCTTCCGCACTATGAATCTAAACGAAAATGGGTCATTTTGGGGCCGAATGCCTGCAGCGAGCAATATTAGCGCGTTTGCCCGTGGTTGAAGACTGTGACCACTCAGGGAATTCATGGGAGTTCTTAGATCTCTCATGAGTATCAGACTGGAGAATATCTAGGTAGATTAGACGTGGCACAACAGCAGAATACTTAATCTAGTGGTCCAAAGTATCAAAGACCTCCTTCCAATCGCCGAGTCCGCAATCCCAGAACCTAAACCCCCAGTGGGAAGAATATAAGAAGAAACCTAGTCCCCAGGTCACTTATACAATAGCTTCTTGTTCTTGGTACATCTGGCGCAACTGACAAATTTGATAGGAATCCATCTAATTTCAAGTCCCAGTCATCCATAAGCCGTTGATCACGACTAGTCCATACGTCCCGAGAGGCGTGTGAACCACCGCTGGTCCCTTGCATGACTTAGTGCGGAGTTCCGCGTGTCGAGAGGCGGAGTTCCGCCAAGGACTAAAGATAAAAGCGAAGCATGTCCCACGCTATCGCTATCTATCAAGTGGAGTTTCATGTACCAATTAATCGCAATGGTTGCTATCAACCAAATCCGAGCTTCCAATTCCCGGCTTACTGAAACAACTGTGCCCAGAGTCGCAGTCTTCGTGGGTGGAACTTCTGGCATAGGCAAGGCAACAATCAATTGCCTCGCAAAACTCAAATTCGACATCAAAGTCTATGTCGTCGGAAGGAAATCTGCTGAGTCGACGATGACCCTGTTTCTCAACAAGCTCCGACTTGAAAACCCAATAGCGAATCTCATTTGGATCGAGGCAGAGGTTTCGTTGCTTTCTGAAGTGAAACGGATCTCAGAAGTTGTAAAAAAAGCTGAGTCCAGAGTAGACCTGCTCTTCCTATCCGCCGGATACGCACCCTTCGGTGGACGAGAGGGTATTATTAATCGGTATCACACCTCAGACTATCCTAACATCACACAGACACATCGGAAGGAATCGAAAAAACTCACGCCCTCGAGTACTACGGGCGGGTGCTCATCATACATCACCTTATCCCCCTTCTCCGCGCGTCGCCAAGCGCTCGTGTCGTCAGCGTTCTCTCAGGAAGTCTCCTCAGTCGACGTTTCATCGCCGACGATCTTAACCTTGACAAGTCTGGCGCCTTTGGCGCGATTCAAACCCAGACACAAATGGGAACCATGAATACGCTCACATTGGATCGCTTTGCCGCTGCAGGAGAAAATTCGAATATCTCGTTCGTCCACGATTGGCCTGGCGCAGTAGACACAGGTAATTTAGCGCGGTATTCTAAGCCCAGCTTTTGGTCGCTTATACCGTGGACTATGCTCTTAAAACCGGTGTTTTGGGTATTTGGGATGGGAATGGGTGAATCGGCAGAGCGGCACCTGTACATCTCCACGAGTGGATCTTTTGGAGGAAGGGGACCAAGGATTGAAGGCGTGCGTGCTACGGATACGAGGGGGCATGAGGGAGGGTTATATTTGTTGAACGATAAGTGCGATTCCCAGTACGACAATGATATATTGAAAGAGCTGCGCGAGGAGTCACAGGAGAATGTCTGGGAAAAGACTATGGAGATCTTAGGGCCTTACCTCTGAGAAACGACATACAATGTCACGATGCGAAGTACGGTTTATGTATTATCACAAGTGTAAGTGATGTGAGTTTTACAGGGTTATGATATAAACCTTATCATCATGTTGATTTATCTTATGCATTCCCTAGATATCAGCTCATTTACAAGTGGCCACAGCATTTATACAGCACTGAGGTAAAACAGCTCGGACTGCCTCCATACGCGATCACTATTCCCCCAATCACCTTTCTGTCGGAGCATGATCATATAAAGGGAGGTACTCGTCATAACTATGTCGGCAGCGTTCATGCCCAGGTTGCCGGCAGTGTCCTGCCGATCATGATTTGGCATAGGAAACCAACAAGAGATCAGGGAAGAACCGGAGTTGGGTAGTTTCAGTAAGTCATCATAGTAACGAGAGCAGAAACATTGAATGGTTAGATCTCAATTAGATGGTGTTCTTGACTAGCGGTGGCAAAGCAAGACCAAAATCGTGAACATGAGGCGGTTTCTTGCCGACACAGTATACACAATCTTAAACTTCAAGCAAGGGCGCGATAAGTTTTGCTGATGGCCGTTTCGTTCTAGTTGCAGAAAAAGAGCCTGACCAATGCACTTGAGACTGTCTAGAATAAAAAATCTGCCAAGCTACTTGTAATCTAACCTTGTACCAGTGAAACCGAAATCATTCCCCAAACTATGTACGTCACACATTCCTGCTCGCCCCTTCATTGGACATTAGCCTCCACGTAGTACAGGGCACGGCTCCGCGGCATGCACATTCGCGGAATATTTCCGAATCATCACCAGTCTTCATTCCCCAAGCGCCACTTTCCCCAAAACCTCCCCCCAGCGCCAACCAAGACACAACGGTTTGCGAAATCGCTCCTACAATGAGTAAAATTTGAGTCCTCCTAATCGCACGGCAAGATATCGCTAACCGCACGGCAAAACCCACTTTTCATTAAAAGCCACAAGTGGC
>JAMAKE010000266.1:0-18718 GCA_023628695.1 Nectriaceae sp. PG4201
TAATTAATAAAGTATATATCTTAGAATTTTCTCACTTTCTTCTTATATTATATTGCATTTAAAACCTCTATTGCCTTCCGATAGGCCCCTAATAATTTACTATAGAGCCTTATAATATATATCTTAGACCTTAAACTAGCCCTCGTTTTCTTCTTCTTCCTTCTTCCTTTATTATTACCTTGCTATGCATATAAGTGCCTTCTATAAACCTATTAATAACCCCCTACTTACTTAATATAGCCTCCCTATTTATCTATCTATCTTATTTACTCTTGCTACTATTATATAAGTATATCCTAAGGAGCTTGCAATGACTTAATAGCTAATTAATATTAAAGGCCTAGAAAAGATAGAGCCCTTTTGCCTTAAAAGAAGGCTAAGACTAAAGTTAAAGATAATAACTTATAAGTACTTAGCTGCCTTATAGCTCCTCCCTTGCTAAGGAGTAGCATATTAATAGGGGGGTAGTCGCAAAATCTTATATTATTATTGCCTTTAAGCCTTCTATTAATATAATAATAATAATTACTTTGATATTAATAGTAAGGTAATTTATCCTCTCCTTATTAATTTATAGTTAATTCTTAGGGTAGTAAATGCATTTAATAAGTGCTCTTATTATATAAATAGGAATAAGGCTTATAAGGCTCTCCTTATTAAATATATTGCTCTTAGCTATATAATTATAATAGCATTTGCTTAAGATAATAATATAAGTTACTTTTAAGTCTTAGCTATCTCCTTATTAACTTATTAATAGGATACTCTTAAGAAGCTTAAGGGTCTTATTAAGAAGGCACTTAATAATATAGCTATTAAAGTATCCCTTATAAAGCTAAAGTTATAAGTATCTCCTTTTATCCTTATTACTCCCTTGCTAAGTATATATAATGCTAGCTATGAAATTTTCTAGCTATAGCTTAGTTTAAATATTATTAACTCCTTATATTTCCTTTGCAAGGCTTATAAGTTAGCTTATAAGATAACTCCTTAATAACTCTTAATAACCCCTTAGCTAACTTATAATAAATAATTAAGTAAGATATTCTTAAATGCACTTATTTAATTAAACTTTTTAAAGGTTTAAATAGAGATAAGGAGTAATTATAGCTAACTTAATATTAACTCTTAAGTTAATTGCTATTAAGCTACTTTTAAGTTATAAAAAAGGGGTTTTTATAGTTTATAAATAAATATTATACTTTAAGCTATAAGTGCCCCTTTCCCCCTTCTCTCTCCCTATTAATTTATTAATCTCTTATATTACTTTAATTTATAATATTATATTTATTAAGATTTCCTTATTTAAATCCTAAGCTCCTTAGTTAAGATTTTACTTTGCTTACTTTATGCCTTTATTAATATTTCTTAGCTAGACTTTATTTTTAAGTAAATATTATTAATTCTATCTCTTAAGTTTCTCTTTATACTCTTTTATTATCTCCTTATTTATAAAGTCTCTCTAGGGTATTTATAAGTTATAATCTTTATTATAGCTTATTTATTTTATAAGGTATTATCTTCTTAATTTTAATCTCTTATAGTTAAGTATTTCCTTAACTTTAAAAGTTTTTTCTTTAAATAGCAAGTAATTTATTAACTCTTTTACTATTAATTTGCAGTTAATATATAATTTAAGGTTAATTATATTAAATATATTATGCATTCTTATTAAATTAAGAAGCCTTATTTTATATGCTAGTCTATTAATTACTATATAGCAAGTTATTTAATAAGGCCTTATTTACTTATCTATAAATTTCTAGGTAAGTTGCTATATCCTTAGATTTTTAATTAATATTATTACTTAGTCCTTAACTTTAAAATATTACTTAAGTCTTTTCTTATTATATTACTTCTTATATATAGCTTAGCTTTTAATTAATAGCTATTTTACTTTTACCCTTAAGTCTTATAATCCTTTCACTTATTTAATAGCAATTTTACTTTTATTATTTAATAATGCTTTATTTTATATTAAAGTTAATAGGTAAAAACCTTATAATAATATTATTAAGAATTCCTTAATACTTAAATGCAAGGCTATATTATATATAAATTATACTAAAGATAGCCTTATTACTTAATTTAATTAAGACTTATTGCAAAAGGCTTATAAGTAATGCTCTATAGCTTAGTTCTATCTCTTTATTTAGCTATTTATCTAAGGATAAAATGCAATATTAAGTTATTACTTATATGCTAATAAGTAATAAAAGGTTTATTAGAACTTAAATATAAATACTTATACTTAATTAATTATAATGCCTTTAAGTATCTTAAAATGCTAAAAGATATACTATAGAAATAAATCTACTAAGCCTTTATTATTAAGTCTCTTCTTTATTACTATATATATTATTATTATTATTAATATACTATAGATCTCTAAAGATAAATAAAGCTTCTAAACTATATAGATAAAGGAAAAACTATGCTAAAGCTAAGAGAAAACCTTTATCCTTTTATAGCAGGCCCAAAGCGGGCCCCATATGCTAGCGCAGCGGGTTCATATAAATAGTTCTAGTGGAATAACCACTAGAAAGTGCCCTTATGCCCTAGGGAGAGCTAGGAGGGCAGCTTAGAAGTATAAGGGTTAATAGATAGTTAATAGATAGTTAATATATAAGTAAGATAGGGAGGCATTAATATATATATATAGCTTATCTATATAGCCTTCAATATAGGTCCTATAGTAGGCTTTAGCTTGGGAGGCTAGCTAGAGAGCTATTTTATTATTATTATTATAGTAGTGGGGCAGGGCAGGGCAGGGTAGGTCTTTAGTTTAAGAGCAGTATAGCATTAGTTCAGGGCTATTTAGCCCATTATAGCGGGCACCTATCGGTGATAGTGATAGTGATAGCTATTAGAGGAAGCTATTGCGAATAGCTATTGGGGCTATTAATAGCTATGACTATTATAGCAATGCATTATAACTATAAATAAAAGCCTTGCTAGCGGCTTATTATTTTCCTCTTTTCTTTCTTTTCCTTATAATAATTGCAAAGTAAGCTAAGCCCCTATCTTAAGGATATTTATAATCCTAACTATAGTTTATATTGCTAATAATATAGTCTTCTCTCTTTTTTAATATAATAATAATAATAATAATAATAATAATAATAATAATAACTCTAACAATAACCCCTGCATTAATAAGTCCTCGCAGCTGCCTCGGGCCCTTTGCGCTGCTATTCCTTATATTCTTAACTAATATTATATGCTATTTAAAGCCTATAAGAGAAGGAGGAGGAGAAAGAGAAGGAGACTAGGCGCCGGCGCCGGGGGTGCCTATGCTATCTCCCTTAAGAGCGGTATAGGCCCTCCCTTGCTCTGCCTATATCATATGGATGGGCAAGGATAGCGTGGCCAGTCTCTGCTAAGACCAAGCCAATAGGTTGCTTCCTTTGAGCCATGGGTTTAGCTCGCTAATATATCATAGGCGCAATGGCAAGTGGGTATTTAGCTTGCAGCCAAAAGCACTAGGTATATAAGGTATTGCTATATGCAGCGCAGGCCGATGCCCGAGCCTTAGTGGTTGCCCTCTAAGAAGGAGGACATTCAGTGAGTGCGAGCCTTATCCGCATCGGGTTCTATGCTAATACTAATCTGTCTAGAAGGAGGAGCTCAAGGCATTGAGCAATCGGGCTGTCTAGGCTTGAATATAGGCTTTAAAGGCGCGCCCCTAAGGCGATCCCATGGCAACTGCGGCCATATCGATAGATTAGCTTGATAAGCTAATTAGCATTGCGATATGCATTGCCATGGCTCTCGAGAGCCTTATGTGCATATCGGGACCAGCCCTCGCCTGCCCTGCGGAGTCTAAGGGAGAGGAGGATAATAATAATAACGATGCTATGGAGGAGTAGGGGTAGGTAGGTAATAGGTATGATGCGGGTTTGGCAGGGCCTTATTATAGACCTATAGCAATTTATATAAGGGGGCATTTTAGCATTTTAGCATTTTAATGTTTTAGCATTTTGCTCTTTGCATTTTGCTTTGCCCTTATAATATAATATATATAGGCTAGTTTTTTCCCTCTTTAGGGGTTTTTCTAGGTATATTAATATCTCTCTTAAATAGAGGGGATTAAGGCATCTTAAGGTAAGCTTACTTATAAGCTAGGGTTATTATAAGGGTTAATTATATTATTTAAGCTTTAATAGAGTTTAAGTGCTAAGTTAAACTATAGTATAGCTTAGAGCTATAGGAACTATTATATAAGAGGGTAGGCAATTTATTAAGCTAAGAGTTAATAGTTAAGATTGCATTAAGTTTATAATAAGTTAAATATAATTTCATAAGCTAAGTTATAAAGTATATAATAAAGGATAATATAATTTGCAGTTTCTTAGGCATGCCTATATTAATAAAGGGGCATACTTACTTTAGGTATATGCCTTTTAAAGAGAAATGCTTATAAGCTTAGGCGCCCTATATATAGCTATATAAGTATTAAGCTTTTAAACTTAGCAAGTCTATTATAAAGCTAGCTAGCTTTTATGCTAATAAAGATTAAGTTTGCTTTTGCTACTTCTTATTAATTTATCTTATAGCGATTTATTAACTTAAAGTTAAGCTAGCCTTATTATGATTTTTACTTATCTTTAGTTCTCATTTCAAGGCAAGATCCTAGCCTTGCCTTGAACTTTATAGGTAGCTAGCTTGCTGCCTAGCATTTTAATTCCTTTAATAGGCAGCGCCATAGACCCCTTTATTTCTTTTATTAAATTCAATGCATTGCTACTATAGATACATTTTAAATAATAGCTATTATGCTTTATTTATTAATCCTTTAATAGTATTTTGCTATCTATTCATTTAAGTAGATATTTAAGGGTAGGACTCTTAAATTGCTCTTTAGGAGTTATGCTAACATAGCCTTATAAGCCCTGCTAACTATGCATAGAGCCTATGCCTATTCTAAGGCAAGTGCTCTTGCTAGTCCTTTTAGTTTCTCTCTTAAGGCTATAGGGGTATAGCAAGAGCTTGCTTTATATGCTATAGCCAAGCAAATAACTTATATATAGATTAGCCTTGCAGCTATAAGGTTAATACCTTATATGCTTATTACAATAGCATAAAGAGCTTAATATTAACATTTAAGCTTCCCCTTAAGTTCCTTAGTATGCAGTCCCTATTAAAGTTTTTAATATAGCTAAAGGCCAAGAAATTAGCATATTTATATTAGCATAATAATATTATTCTTAAGCTTAACTTATATTATTTCTAGCACTCTCTTTTAAGAGAGGTAAAGTAATATTACTTTATTTAGTTTAAATATCATTTTATTTTATTATGCCTATTATATATAAAGCTCCTATGCAGCTTTAAGCTAGGTCTAGGTTTCCCTTATATTGCGCCTAAAGGCAAGGAGATTTATATTGTCTATAAATCTTATTATTATAAGTCCCTTTGCTTTCTATAGCTTAATATAAAGGCTTATAATAAAGAGGATAAAGAGGATAGGTAATAAGGGGGACCTTTATAGGACCTTTACTTAGATATTAAATAATTTAGAAAGTTTATCTTTGAACTAAAGCTATGCTATTTGCAATGCAAGGAAGCTAATGAGCTATGCTAAGATCTATCTAAAGAAACCTATTTCTTATAAGGTAGCTATTAGTTGCTAATAGTTAATTATATTAAAGGCATTAATAAAGTCTAGTTAAAGTAGTAATATTACCTTGCATTAGGCCTATACTACTTATATTGCTTTTATTATTATTATTAGGGCAAGTTCTATTAATTATTCTAAGCAATTGCTTATTTGCCCTTTAAATAATAGCTATCTCTCTTTTATTATAATTGCAATCTATTTCCTTATTATTATCTTAATTATTTTACTAATTATACTTAAAAGTAAGATTAATCTCTAGCCTCTTGCTATTTATTATTAAGCTAAGGTCTTTCTAAGCTTTAATATAACTATAATAAAGGCAATATAAAATTAAATTAAGAAGTATATTAATGCAAAGCTTATATTTATAATTATAATTAAGACTTATAGGAAGCTATTGCTATAGGCTTTTAAGAAGCCTATTAAGATACTATTAAGCCTAGGGGCCTTCTAAGACTAGATTTATTTAAGGGCATCTTTAACTTTATTAATAGTAATATAAGCTTATAGCGGGCCCTCTATATCCCTAGGTCAGTCTTATTCTATAGGTAAAGGTAATAAATCAAAGTTATCTGCCCATAGTTAAGGGAAGAACTATTCTATGAGGATAGTTACTTTATTATCATAGGATATAGCCAGGGTATATCTCGGTCAGTCTAGTGATAGGATCTAGAGTAGTGCCAATGCAAGCCTACTTCATAGCTATGCCTATCGCTCTATTCGCTAGAGTTAAGTAGGTTTCGTTTCTTTAAGTATATATCGCTAGGAGGCCTAGCGCGCCTTAAATATGCATTATTCTTAGTGCAATCTTACTTTGCATAGTTCTAATTAGTCTGCTTAGTAGCTAGTGCATTGGAATCTTTAGCATGCTTATTTAAGTTATTTAATTGCTATTGCAATATTGCAATTTTATTATAAGTTATAGCTAGGTCTATTATAATAGCAAGTCAAGGTAATAAAGGAAGTGACTTTATAGAGTTATTTTATAAGCTAGTTTATTACTTTATTAAGGTCTATTTCTATAGCGATATTGCCTTAATATTATTATAAGCGCACCTTAACTTCTTATTTTGCCTTATCTAGGTCTATTATTTTTTAGTTTAGTTATAGTTTTTACTAGGGGTTCTATTAAAGTTAACTAACTCTATTCCTAACCTAGAGGAGCTGCGGGAGGTGGTCAGAGCTATTAAGGTTATAGTTAACCTTAGCATATTTAACCTCTAGGGCATGGCCTGCTTATGCTAAGTCTAGGGTATTATTACAGTGGTTCTAGGAAGACCTTATAATAGTTCTATAGGGCATTATAAGTGCGACTTAGAGCTGCCTCGCTATATTAAGGAGTCTTTTGCACCCTTAGGATATTCTTCTATATAAGTCCTATATTGGGTAATAGAGATTGAAATCCCCTAGTAGTATAGTATAGTTATCTAAGTCAATGTTGCATAAGGTTTATAGCGCTAGCGATATGCTGCTGCTATCTAGGGGGTTATATATTGCGATGATCTAGCATTTTAAGGAGGAGAAGGTTATGCTAGCTTAGTCCTCTCTAAACTCATAGGCCCATAATGCAGGCTTATGTTATTTATAGATATAAAGCGCAGCGCAGCTACTATAGTATATTATATAGTAGTTTGCTATGCCTAGGCAGGCTAGGACTAAGGAGATCTTACTTTATGCTAGTTTAAGAAGCATAATAATATTATATATACCTTAGGCCCATAGCGCTAGTTGCATTAGGGCTAGTCTGCGGTTTATATTTTAAAAGAGCACTTACATTATTGCTAGGAATCTAGTTAAGCAGATGCATAGGGGGTGCTTTAAGAGGCAATTGATAAAGAGGCACTTATAGCTTAAGATTATATTAATACCATGCTAAACAATAGTTAGGGTTATTTGCTTCTAAGGCTATATAGATGCCTATTAGTTAAGCCTAGAGAGCATCTAGCTTATCTTTTTAGGGATTGCTATCTTAGAGGGCTTTCTTATCTTAACGAGACAATTGATATAGTAGATCAATATAGCTAATATAGTTAAATATCGGGGCCATTGCGTTCCTGGAATTATAAAGGCTATAAAGGGTATACTTATTTCACTCAAGTCCAGTGCTTCTCCGCAATAAGGCAATGTCAGCTCTATGCCGGGTGCCCGCCGTTGCAGAGCACGCAGCATTCTAAGATCTCGCCTGCCTAGGCTAGGCATATTTCGTCTTGCAAATGCTAGCTTCCTCCGCATCGGCCGCATATTAGGGCCGCCTTGCATGTCCTAGCAATATGGCCGAATTTAAAGCAGTTATAGCATTATATGGGTCAGAGGCCCTCGTTATATAGCTCGCAATTATATAATTCTATGTCTAGAAGGAGGCCTCGGTCGCATAGGGTATTAGCGTCGCTTATAGAGGCTATGCAAAGGATAAGGCTCGCTCGCGCCCTAGGCCCAGTGCGCCCTTGGATCTTTCTAGCTTATAAGACTATGCTATTGTTAGTGCTATTGATATTAGCTATTAAGCGATTTATATTGTTCGGTATAGCTCTAGGTCAAATTCCCTTTGCTATTATAGCGAATGTCAATGGGGTAAGGGTAGTATTTGCATTAAATGCTATAGCTACCCATTCCCTCTCGTTCGAGCCTATGGCTGCTGCTATTATATATATAAGGATAGTGTCTCTGCTTAGGAGTTTTTAGGCTGCTATTACGTCAGATCTGCCTCGGGCTTAGTTAATTGCTTGGACAGTATCTTAGGGGTTTTAATTTTAGATATTAAGAGGCGCATCCCTTATGCATACTATTACTTTGCATTTGACTTAGGTTTAAGTCAATCTCTCGCTAGAGCTAATAGGTATAGTTATTATTTTATAGCTTTAGGCTAGAATTGATGCAAAAGAGGGCAGCGCTTGCCCCTTCCTTGGGGGGCCCCCGAGGGCTAAGATAAATGCATTTATAATTGCTTTCATAACTCTAGCTATGATATAATCCTTAAGGGGCGCATCTAGGTTAAATGCAGCTCAGTCTTGAGCTGCTTGCATATTAGTATATTAATAAGCATATTTTTAGGCTGCTGCCTAGACCTGCCTTAATAGGTCTAGGGGCACAATACTAGCAATTATATTATAAGCTTCTCTATTGTCTTATTTGACTTATTCGATAGGTATTCTAGTCAAGGCCGCCTTAGCTGCTATGCTAGGCTAATGCGAGAATTGACTGGCTGCAGCAAGTGGGTTATATTGACTTTAGCTAAGGCCACAGTAGCTAGAATCGATAACCATCGGCAATGCCGCGTCGATGACGCTGCGGGCATGATGCGCCATCGGTTCTAAAGCCTTGTGAGGCCGTTGGTTTCGAATCTAAGTTTAAAATTGATTTTAGGGAGGGTTTGGGGCTGCACTAAGCAGGAACCTGTTTAAAGCAAAGGTTATTGAATTGTTATTGCTATATATAATATATACTTTATATAATAGTTTATTATAATTAATATAATATTATATTTCTTTTTATAAAAGCCCTTTATTTTTAATAAGTTAATAATAAAATCTATAATAATTTCTTATTAAGAGTAAGTAAGTAAGAGTAAAGAAGCTAATAACTTATAAAGTTAATGCATTGTTAGGGGCGCATGCCTAGAATAGTCATATAGCGAGCTACTAGCGAGGTCGCAGCTATAAGAAGGATATCCTTTATAGATTTTAAGAAGGACAGAGATTAATATAATCAATTCAAGACCTTAACTATGGCCTTCCTACTATCTAGCAATAAAGTCCTTATAATCCACTACCTATCTATCTCCTTACTCTCCTCTAGTCACTTATATATCTAATAGGTTAATCTCTCTTCCCATTAAGGGCAAGGAGACCATTGAGATATAGGATAGTTTCTAACCTGACCTTCAATATGCCCAAGAGCGGCTAGATATCTAGCGGCATATTAATAGATAATAAGTCAAGAACTCTCTAATAGACCCAATTTTAAGCCATTAACCCCTTAGAATATCAAGAACTTATAGAAGAATAACTAAATGAATGCATTAAGGTAGCAGCCTATGCGCAGCGACTGCAAAGGAAGAGAGAAGTGCTCTTGGCTTTAGAGAAGGGGGAGGCCCCTTCTTATACCCCAATAGATCTAGCCCTCTAGGGCTCCCTGCATAACCACCCTAAGGACAAGGCTCCGGCGAAGAGACTGCGCATTGAATCCTAAGGCAAGGTCTAGCTAAATACCTTAAAATACCAAGGCAAGAGCTAATAAGAGCTTTAATCCTTCTTAATTGACCTAGAGGCCTATTTTATTGCCTAGAAAGAGGCCTTTAAGATAGAGAGCTAATAAGTTCTCTATATAGGCACCTACTTAAAAGCTGATATAAAATGGCAATGGACTAACTATATATAAGTAGACTATTAAGGAGACCTTGAATCAATCTCTTGGGAATAGCTTAAGAGATAGTTAATAATTAGGATTAATAATGGGCCTACTTGCTACCTTAAAGTAATTGCAAAGCTATCTTGCCTTTAATAGCGCCTTAATTAGTAGTTTAGATAGTTTTTAGATTATTATAAGAGCATTGAGAGTAAATTGCTAGAGAGGCTATTAAATACCTATTGCATTTATAACCTTATTTAAAAACTAATAATATCATTATGCAAGCAAATAATTAACTATAGGCTACTTGCTATATAATAAGAACTTATTAGCATTAGCATTATAATAGAAACCTTAATTAACTAAGATTAATCTCTTAAGCTTAATGCAATGAGGGGTAATTGAGCTCCTTATTTAGATATTGCTTGCAGCGACCCTCTAAGAAGCTTACTATTAACCAATAGCCCTTTTATAGCTCCCCTAGAAAAAATTAATAAGGCCTCTTATTGCAAGCCTACCTATTATAAATATAATGTCATAGGTTATATTTCTATAGTTTATATGACCCTTAATTGCACTATCTGCAGCAATAGTTAATATATTGCAAATATGCATAGCACTTATAGCTCTAGCGTTAATACTAAGCTAATTAAAGCATAGGTAACCTAGGCTTAGGATAGCAATGGCCCCTTAGATGCCCTAATGAGAAGAGCAGCAAAGCTATGTCTAGGTAGCCAATGGGTCTCTATGAAGGCCTTATTTAACTCTAGAAGTGATATATATTTAATCTCCCCTTGAGTCTATGGAGATATCATTATATTGACACTGCCCCCTCCTAGAATAGGTTCTACCTTTATTGGTCTAGGTAGGAAAGTATATAGGGAAACTTTATAGGTCTTCTAATTAAGGGACAATTAAGGAGTAGAGAGGAGGCAGCTCTTATGCTATATAGTAATAGATATTATAAAGGATATACTCTTGGGCTATCCTTAGTTTTGCTAAGTCGACCCTTATATCTCATAAAAGAGAGATCAATGGAACTACCTATTAGAGGCAGCTTACCTTAAATTAGCTATAACTAAGAAGGCTATTAAAAAAGCTAAAGCAGAAGCTAAGGCAGCTATTTTACTTATATAGGTAGACCCTATGAAGACCTAGCAAGACTATAGAGCAAATAAAGAGATATCGCTGCCCTTAGAATATTAAGACTTTAAAGATATATTCTCTATTGCTAATGCTACTAAGTTACCCCCTATTCAAGGCCCTTATCATGCTATTAAGATAATAGAAAATGCTAAGTCTAAGCTATAGGGACCTATCTATTCCTTAGTAGCTAAAGAACTAAAGGTTCTTAGAGACTATATTAATATAGCCTTAGCCTATGGATAGATTTAGCGATCCATTAGCCCTATAGGCGCCTTAGTATTATTTATACCTAAGAAAAATAATAAGTTGCAACTATGCATTGACTACTGCGCATTAAACTAAGTAACCTATAAGAATAAAGCCCTGCTGCCCTTAATTTATAAAATCTTAAATTGATTATAAGGGGCATCTATTTATACTAAGCTAGACCTTAAGGATATATACTATTAAATATATATCCATAAGGGCAATAAGTAAAAGATAGCCTTTCGCTGCTAATATAAACACTTTAAATATATTATTATGCCTTTTAAGCTTATTAATGCCTTAGCTACTTTTTAAGAATATATTAATAGTGCCTTATATAACTTAGTAAATAAGATCTATATTATATACCTAGATAATATCCTAATATTTAGTAAAGACTATATAGCTTATATGCAATATATTTGCTAAGTATTAGCAAAGCTACAAGAACATAGCCTTTATATCAATGCTACTAAGTGCAAATTCCAAGTAAATTCTATAAGTTTCCTTAAGTTTATTATTAATCCTAATAATATTTATATAGAACTAGACTGCATCGAAGTAATAGTAAGATAGCTAGTACCTTATAGCATGCAAGAGGTGCAAGCATTCCTAGGCTTTATTAGTTTCTACCGAAGGTTTATATATAGCTATAGCAAGATATATTGCCTATTAATTAATATTACTCGCAGCAGCGCTAAAGGGAGTATCTCATTATCTCCCTATGCTCTTAAAGCATTTAAGGAGCTAAAGGAGGCCTTTACTAAGGCCCCTATCTTAGCTCACTTTGACCTATAGGCAAGACTAAGAGTTAAGACTAATGCCTTAAACTTTGCTATTAGCGCAATACTATTGCAATTGCAAGGAGGTCACTAGCACCCTATAGCATACCTATTATAAAAGTTATTTAAGTTTAAATTATAATATACTACCCTAGACATAGAAATGCTTGCAATTATAAAGGCATTCTATATATAAAGGCATTATTTAATATATATTAAGTCGCAAGTAATAATAATTATTAACTATTTAAACTATAGCTACTTAGCAAGGAAGATTAAGTTATCTTATTAATAAGCCGCTGCCTTAAATAAGCTAGCCCCTTTTAACTTTAGCATTAAATATTGCCTAGGCAAGGCTAATGCTATAAATAGCCTATCTAAAAGAGTTGATTTTAAGAATAGCGCGCAAGAATAGGAGGCCTATATCTATAGCCTATTAGCATTCCTATAGCAATTTAAAAAGGAAGACTTAGCTAGTTTAACTAGCTAATATATAAGGGCAGAAGTATATAAGAAGTGCTTTAACCTAAAGTTTAGCCTTAGGCAAGGAATAGCAGCTAAGTCTATCTCTATTAATTCCCTTTAAGTATGCAGAGTCTATGCTATATATTCGCAGTATTAAAAGCAAAGTGGTCCTACTGGGTAGGGTCCTAGGCTATAAGCAACTTGCTACTATGAGGCTCTTAACTTGCAACTAAGAGTTAACCCCCTTGCTAGGAGGGTTCTAACTGCAATTGAGTAAGTGGCCTGCCTTTAGCGTGCGACCCTAAGAGAGCCTGCTAAGAGCTAGCGGCCTACTTAAAGGGGCATCGCTGCAATATTATTAGAGTTATCTATACCCTTAAGCGCAGCACTATTAGAAGGTTAAAGGGGGGATGCCTCTATAAATGTAATAATATAGCAATTAAGAGGCAATAGCCTTAGTAATAGACAAGGAAATAATAATTAGTCTATAAGAGAAGATAGACTATTGAGATTTAAGGGGAAGGTATAGGTGCCTTTAAGGATAAGGACTAAGATCTTATTACTTATATATAATAATATCATTGCAAGGCATTAAGGAGTCAATAGAACCTTAAAAAGGTTAAAGCTATTATATTATTAAAAGGGTATAAGGAATTAAGTTAAGAGATATATTTTAATTTATACTATTTATTAAAGAATAAAGGCAAGGATGCATTGACCTTATAAGTTATTAGCTCCTTTATCCCTACTTACTTACCCTTAGCAAGAAATTACTATAGACTTTATTATTAATTTATTAAAAATAAAGGGCTTTTATGAAAAGAAGCATAATATTATATTAATTATAATAAATTATTATATAAAGTATGCATTATATATAGCAATAAAAAAGAGACTTAATAGCAAAGGCTTAATAGACTTATTCTTATAATATATCTTTTAATACTTTAAGATGCTTAAAGGCATTATAATTAATTAAGTATAAGTATTTGCATTTAAGTTCTAATGGACCTTTTGCTACTTATTAGCATATAAGTAGCAACTTAATATTGCATTTTATCCTTAGATAGATAGCTAAATAGAGAGGCAGAACCAAGCTATAAAGCATTATTTATAAGCCTTTTATAATAAGTCTTAATTGAATTGGGCAATAAGGCTGCCTTTAGTATAATTTATATATAATATAGCCTTGCATTTAAGCATTGGGGAATCCCTAGCAATATTACTATAGGGTTTTTACCTATTAGCTCTAGCATAAAACGAAGCATTATTAAACAATAAAAGCAAAATTGCCGCTAAATAAGTGAAAGGATTATAAGACCTAAGGGTAGAAGTAAAATAGCTACTAATTAGAAGCTAAGCTGCATATAAGAAATAATATAATAAGAAAAGACTTAAGCAATATTTCAAAGTTAAGGACTAGGTAATGATATTAACTAAAAATCTAAGGATATAGCAACCTACCTAGAAATTTGCAGATAAATAGATAGGGCCTTATTAAATAACTTGCTATATAGGAACTAGCAGACTAACATATAAAATAAGGCTTCCTAGTTTAATAAGAATACATAATATATTTAATATAACTAACCTTAAATTATATATTAGCTGCGAATTAATAGTAAAAGAGCTAATAGATTACCTACTATTTAAAGAAGAAACTTTTAAAGTCAAGGAAATACTTAACTATAAGGGACTAAAATTAAGAAGATAGTATCTTATGAAATAGATAAGCTATAATAAAGATTATAACTTATAAGTACCCTAAAGAGACTTTATAAATAAGAAGATAATAGAGGAATATAAAGAGAAACTTAAGAGATAGAATTAATAATATCTACTAAAAAATAAAGTCTAGCTAAGAAATATTGATAAAGGCGCAAAGTGGGCAAAGCGAAATCTTAGCTAAGGAGCCTAGGATTTAAATAAGGAAATCCTAGCAAATATAATACTATAAATTGAAGCAATATAGGAGATTAGCAAATTAGCAAGGAGGGAGAAGGGGGAAAGGGGCGCCTATAGCCCAAAGTATAATA
Source organism: Nectriaceae sp. PG4201 (assembly GCA_023628695.1). Taxonomy (NCBI): domain Eukaryota; kingdom Fungi; phylum Ascomycota; class Sordariomycetes; order Hypocreales; family Nectriaceae; species Nectriaceae sp. PG4201. The sequence goes on from JAMAKE010000266.1 coordinate 14,643, forward strand.
TTCATTTATAAACTATAAAAACCCCTTTTCCATGACTTAGAAGCGGCCTAGTAATAATTAACCTAAGAGTTAGCATTGGGTTAGCTATAATTACTCCTTGTCCCTATCTAGACCTTTAGGAAGTTTAGCTAGATAAGTGCATTTAAGAATGTCCTACTTAACTATTTGCTATAGGTTAGCTAAGGGGTCACTAAGAGTTATTAAGGAGTTACCTTATAGGCTGACTTATAAGCCTTGCAAAGGAAGTGCAAGGAGTTAGCAATGTCTAGACCGAGCTATAGCTAGAAAATTTCGCGGCTAGCACTGCGCATACTTAGCAAGGGAGTAGCAAGGATAAAGGGAGATACTTGCAATTTTAGCTTTGCAAGGGATGCTTCAATAGCTATATTATTAAGCGCCTTCTTAATAAGACCCTTGAGCTTCTTAAGGGTATCCTATTAATAAGTTAATAAGGAGATAGCTAAGACCTAGAAGCAATCTATATTATTACCTTAGGCAAATGCTACTATAACTATGCAGCTAAGAGCAATATATTTAGCAAGGAGGGCCTTATAAGCCTTATTCCTATTTATGCAATAAGAGTACTTATTAAATGCATCTACTACCCTAGGAGTTAGCTATAAATTAATAAGGAGGGGATAGGTTACCTTACTATTAGCATCAAAGCAACTATTACTATTATATTGATAGAAGGCTCGAAGGCAGCGATAACATAGGATTTCGCGACTACCCCCCTATTAATATGCCGCTCCTTAGCAAGGGAGGAGCCATGAGGCAGCTAAGTACTTATAGGTCACTATCTCCAACTTTGGTCTTGGCCTTCTTTCGGGGCAGAAGGGCTCTATCTTTTCTAGGCCTTCGATACCAATTAGCTACTAAGTCACCGCGGGCTCCCTAGGATATACTTATATAGTAGTGGCAAGGGCAGATAAGATAGATAGATGAATAGGGAGGCTATATTGGGTAAGCAGGGGGTTATTAGCAGGTTCATAGAAGGCACTTATGCGCATAGCAAGGTAATGATAAAGGAAGAAGGAAGAAGAAAAAAATGAGGGCCAGTTTAAGGTCTAAGATATATACTATGAGGCCCTATAGTAAATCATTGGGGGCCTATTGGAAGGCGGTGGAGGTTCTAAATGCGGCATAATATGAGAAGAAAGTAAGAAAATTCTAAGATGCATACTTTGTTAGTTATTATCAGTTGATTACCTGTTGCTTAGCTATGCAGTCATAGATAACCTGCACCAAGAGGTGCCTAGCAAGGGGGGATAGCCTATCAAGGGCGCATGCCTAGAATGGTTATATGGCGAGCTATTGGCGAGGTCGCGGCTATAAGAAGGATATCCTTTATAGATTTTAAGAAGGATAGAGATTAATATAGTCAATTCAAGACCTTAACTATAGCCTTCTTACTATCTAGCAGTGAAGTCCCTATGATCCACTACTTGTCTATCTCCTCACTCTCCTCTAGTCGCTCGTACGTCTAACATGCATCCTTATCTTTATTCTTTAATAAATAATATAAGTTAAGATATATCTTTTAACTTAATTCCTTATACCCTTTTAATAATATAATAGCTTTAACCTTTTTAAGGTTTTATTAATTCCTTAATGCCTTATAATAATATTATTATATATAAGTAATAAGATCTTAATCCTTATCCTTAAAGGCACTTATACCTTCCCTTTAAATCTTAATAATTTATCTTCTTCTATAAATTAATTATTATTTCCTTATTTATTATTAAGGCTATTGCCTCTTAGTTGCTATATTATTGCATTTATAGAGGCATCCCCCCTTTAACCTTTTAATAATGCTATGCTTAAGAGCATAAATAACTTTAATAATATTATAGCAATGCCTCTTTAAGTAAGCCGCTAGCTCTTAGCAGGCTCTCTTAGGGTTATATATTAAAGGCAGGCCACTTACTTAATTGCAATTGAAACCCTCTTAGCAAGGGGGTTAACTCTTAGTTATAAGTTAAGAGCCTCGCAGCAGTAGGTTACTTATAGCCTAGGACCTTACTTAGCAAGATTACTTTACTTTTAATATTGCGAATATATAATATAAACTTTATATATTTAAAGGGAATTAATAGAGATAGACTTAGTTATTATTCCTTGCTTAAGGCTAAACTTTAAGTTAAAGCACTTCTTATATACTTCTATCCTTATATATTAATTAATTAAACTAGCTAAGTCTTCCTTTTTAAATTGCTATAGAAATATTAATAGGCTATAGATATAAGCCTCTTATTCTTATGCATTATTCTTAAAATTAGCTCTTTTAAATAAGCTATTTATAATATTAGCCTTGCCTAGGCAATACTTAATATTAAAGTTAAAAGGGGCTAGCTTATTTAAGGCAATAGCTTATTAATAAGATAACTTAGTCTTCCTTGCTAAGTAGTTATAATTTAAATAGTTAATAATTATTATTACTTATAACTTAATATATATTAAATAATGCCTTTATATATAGAATGCCTTTATAATTATAAGCATTTTTATATTTAAAGTAATATATTATAATTTAAACTTAAATAACTTTTGCAATAGGTATATTATAAGGTGCTAATAACCTCCTTGCAATTATAATAATATTATATTAATAGTAAAGTTCAAGGCATTAATCTTAACTCTTAATCTTACTTATAAGTTAAAGTGAGCTAAGATAAGGGCCTTAATAAAGGCCTTCTTTAGCTTCTTAAATGCTTTAAGAGTATAAGGAGATAATAAGATATTCTCTTTAGCGCTACTGCAAGTAATATTAATTAATAGGCAATATATCTTACTATAGCTATATATAAACCTTCAATAAAAACTAATAAAGCCTAGGAATGCTTATATCTCTTGCATGCTATAAGGTATTAGCTATCTTATTATTGCTTTAATGCAGTTTAATTCTATATAAATACTATTAAGATTAATAATAAACCTAAGGAAACTTATAGAATCTACTTAGAATTTATATTTAATAATATTAATATAAAGGCTATATTCTTATAACTTTGCTAATATTTAATAAATATATTGCATATAAGCTATATAGTCTTTATTAAATATTAAGATATTATCTAGGTATATAATATAAATCTTATTTATTAAGTTATATAAGGCACTATTAATATATTCCTAAAAAGTAACTAAGGCATTAATAAGCTTAAAAGGCATAATAATATATTTAAAGTGTTTATATTAATAGCAAAAGGCTATCTTCCACTTATTGCCCTTATAGATATATATTTAATAATATGCATCCTTAAGGTCTAGCTTAATATAAATAAATGCCCCTTATAATCAATTTAAGATTTTATAAATTAAGGGCAGCAAGGCTTTATTCTTGCGAGTTACTTAGTTTAATGCGCAATAGTCAATATATAGTTATAACTTATTATTTTTCTTAAGTATAAATAATATTAAGGCGCCTATAGGGCTAATAAATTATTAAATCTATTTATAGGCTAAGGCTATATCAATATAATCTCTAAGAATCTTTAGTTCTTTAGCTATTAAGAAGTAGATAGGTCCCTATAGCTTAGACTTAGCATTTTCTATTATCTCAATAGCATAATAAGGGCCTTAAATAAGAAGTAACTTAATAATATTAGCAATAGAGAATATATCTTTAAAGTCTTAATATTCTAAGAGTAGCTATATCTCTTTATTTACTTTATAGTCTTATTAAGTCTTTATAAGGTCTGCCTATATAAATAAAATAGCTGCCTTAGCTTTTACTTTAACTTTTTTAATAGCCTTCTTAGTTATAGCTAATTTAAGGTAAGCTACCTTTAATAGGTAGTTCTATTAATCTCTCTTCTATGAGATATAAGGGTTAACTTAGCAAAACTAAAGATAGCTTAAGAGCATATCCTTTATAATATTTATTACTATATAGCATAAGAGCTGCCTCCTCTTTACTCCTTAATTATTCCTTAATTAAAAGACCTATAAAGTTTCCTTATATACTTTCTTACTTAAACTAATAAAGGCAAAGCATATTTTAAGAGAGGGCAATATTAATATAATAATATCTCTATAGACTTAAGGGGAGATTAAATATATATTACTTCTAA
>JAMAKE010000267.1:0-18712 GCA_023628695.1 Nectriaceae sp. PG4201
TCAAATGGAAAAAAGAAGAATTGAGGGATTTGTGCGCCACTCGCTTGTCTGCGCCACTCGCTTATCATATACGTTAACAATTTATTCTTTAAAATGCTTCTCATTCACCAGGACATATCGGTATCGCGCTCTACCCTCCTCCAAATCCTGGATAGCCTGGTTGGCATCTTTAAGGGGCCGCTTCTCAATCTAAGGTTTGATCTTCTTATCTACGGCTAACTGCAGCATCTCCTTGATATCCTGAGGAGATCCTATCGCACTGCCGCCAATCTTGAAGCCGCCTATAAGAAGGGTCAAGGCGTTGATGTTAGGAAGCTCGTTCCTATCAGGGTTACCAACCTGAATGAAGTTACTACTATACCTGAGGAGTCTCAAGTAGTCTGTAAGAGGCATTTTGGCGCTGGAGACAGTGCATATGATGAGATCAATAGATTTGGAGTTCCTTGTCGCCCAATCTTTATCATCGTCGGTTGCAATATACTCATCAGCGCCAAGAGCGAGAACCTCGTCTCTTTTGGATGACTTGCGAAATATGCCCACAACCTTATCCGCTCCGAGTGCCTTTGCGAAGAGAACAGCAAAGTGACCAAGACCACCGACACCGACTACACCCACCACGGTGCCAGGGCCACAGCCATTATCTCGCAACGGCTGGTAGACAGTCACACCGCCGCAGAGCATGGGTGCAGCATATTCAGATGGCAACCCATCAGGGATCTTTACCACGAATCGTGAGTCTGTGCGGTTATAATCAGCGTAGCCGCCGAAGGATTTGCCGATATCGCCTGGGTAAACAGAGTTGTAGGTATAAACACTTCCATTGACGCAATAATTTGGTCGTCCGACGGAGCATTCAGGGCAGCTGTCCTGGAGACAGCTTCGAGCCTGAGCTCCCACACCAACACGGTCACCGACGCTGATGTTTTGGGCATTTTTCCCCACGCGGACTGCCTTGCCAACAATCTCGTGGCCAACACAGCAGGCTGCACAAGTCAATTCTTGCTATAGTAACTGAACATATAAGGAATGGCATCACTTACGATAAATGGTTTCTCCCCAACCAGACCCCAACGTATGAAGGTCGGAACCACAAATCCCACAGTGAGTAATTTGGATATCCACGTCATTCTCCTCCCATTTTTTGGGCTCAAAAGAGCCCCAAACCATCTTACCGCTCACAGCATCGGGCGAGAGACCCAGCCAACCTTGAAATTCGTATCCAGCAGCCATGTCTAGAAGCTATCTTGTGACGGATGTTTTGATAGAGTATATTATGATCCAGAATTTCACTAGAGAGTAACGAGCAACCCTTTTATATCTTTTATCTTAGCTTTCTACGTGTGTCTACAAGCCCGATGATGTCGGGCAATCTGATCCGCATGCCTGAACCAACGCGGACTTTGCCACCAATCTACCAACAATAATACCGAGGCAGAAACTGAAGCCATTATTCTGGCACTTGGGCGCAGTGTTCACTACAGTTCCAGCCGTACCAGGCTCACAAGACCGCGGAGATTGCGGAGTAGTCGCCGGTTCCGGGCCGAGCGCCCAGAAAACACCGGCATTCCGGCGCTTATCATTGGCTAATGGCTTCAGACTCCTCGACTCCCGAATTCCAGATCATAGGAGTCTGGTGTTTGAGAAATTTAACCCCTTTAGGATTCAATAGATTTGTCATGCAAAATTCTCGCGTACCTGCGTGGGAATAGATAGACCCTGGCTGGTATGGCGGTCTACCAAGGGGTCGAACTCTGCAAAGCTTCTACCTGCCCAGTTATAGAAGAAAAATCGACTTGAGTTCAGTGGCCTTTTCTTTAGACATGAATAAAGCAGGGTTTAGAGAGACAGAATTCTGGAAAATAAAATGTCAAAAACTAGGACCAGTCTCCTGGCGTCTTACCTTTCAGAAATGGTCCTCCGAAAATACCAAAAAGCAACCTACCTGGACAATCTCAAGGCATCTACAGACTGCCCGCCGGAACTGCCGCTCCCCCGAGCTGCATTGCACTATTTGCTAGTAGCAAGATCCCCGTGTGGGGACTTTGCCACGTATCACGAAAGATTCAACCACCATGACGTACGAGTGATTCGCTCGCGCGGCCGACAAAAAGCACCAGACCACGTCTTCCACTGTCGAAAAGTGCCGCAGCGCTATCGTATGAGGCTCACGCCCTCACCGACTGCAGCGGTGGATCTGGCAACCGGTAAAAGCTTTGAGAAATTCACTAAGCTGGCGAAGACAAACGCCTTCTTCGAAAAGATATGCCCTCGCGGCAAGACGAGGCCGACTTAGGCTGCACTTGCGTGCCCGTGCCCTCGTGTTCTCTCTCTCTCTCATCTGCTGCTTTCTTTCTTCTTTTTTTCACTTGCGCAGGCCCGGCCAGGTGAATGGTATGGGAGTACCCTTCGCCTGACCTTGGGCCAAGCCAGAAATATCCTGCCAGTCTTTATCGGAAGCGTAGTACACATAGCGGCCACTGTTGTCGTGCCCGCGCCTTGTCATCCCGATGATGGGTAACAGGCTCGACAAAATGCGCCTCTAGGCCGATGATATGCTAGATAGTGGTCTTTCTTGTAGTACGGCTTTACCTTGTAGCATTACTATAGCATCAAAGATTCCAGCTCAGCATGGCGTGTGCCCCAATACGGGATTTTTCGGGCCTCACAGCCCTCGGACGAAAAATACACACACAAACCTCTTAGTATATAACACATTCATTGCTAGATCTCAGCTTTTAATAAACCTTCTTTGCTTCAATCAAGTCCGATTGACTATCAAGAAACGTAACACTCGTTTCGCGTCACCCGCTCAGCTCTAACGCCCTGATTCCCTACCAACATAAACCTATTGCTTGCAGAAGTTTTACCTACGTTGGAAAACCGATGAGACCGTTACAGCCGATAATAGCTCCCAGAGGTCAAAGTGTGGTTAAAACTGGAGAAGTGATATAGGCGAATATAGATAACTGTAAGATACATAACCCTAACCTAATCCACCAGTTTGGCCCTTAAAATTCATGGAGTGTACACAGGGTCTCCCTCCGCAGCATCAACGCCATTATTGACAACCCGCTGCACCGCTTGGTCCAGGTCCTCGTCGCCGTCGTAGATGTCGATCCATGAGTTTTTGACGCTCTCAGCAGCTAGCAGACCATCAACGACCCTGGCCACGCTCTCACGGCTCACGTAACCGTGGACACCTGGTGTCTTCCCCAGAGCCACCTTCCCTGCCGGCTCGGTGGTCAGGATGGCGGGGCGTAGACCAATGCCGATAAGTGAACTACTCTCGCGAGACGTCTTGTAGAGCTCCTCGTCAGCGACAAGCTTCGCCCGGAAGTAGTTTGCCAAAACACCATTGGTCACGGAGTCGTAAAACTTTTCCCACTCGCCCGGGGGCCACCAAGGGGCCGCATGCCGTCTAGAGCCGTTGTGGGAGACGAGCAAGAAGCGGGTGATGGTTGGAACGGCGGCGGCGGCGTGGATGAAGTGGATAGCGGCGTCGCGGTCAATCCTGAAAGTCCTTTGTGCACCCCCCTTGCCACCCGCACCTGTTAAAGGCATTAGTAAGTATAAGTACGAATCTTATTAAACAGCCCCCTCTCCGGTGGCTTAGAAATTAATCCAGACGCTTACCAGCGCTCCACACAATATAATCAGGCTTCACCTCGTCAAGGACATCAGCTGCCTGCTCCTGGCTTGAGATTTCCTCGATGCTACGGACAAGGATGTTGAGCTTTCCGGGCTGATCAACTCCCAGTTTCTCAATGGTGGAGACCTGTTCTTGGGCACGGATGACGCTGGTCACAATCCATGAACGCTTGAGGAGAAGGGGAGTAAGGTGCTGAGCGACTTTGCCGTGGCCGCCGAGGAGGAGAACGTGGTGGGACATGGTTGTCACATCCAGGAGTATTTAAATAAATATGGAAGGATATACGTTTGTGATACACAATAATATATTAGCTCTTCAATTACAGATGAGGTAGAGATTAGATTGCTCGTTCTCTATTTTCAATTATTAGAATATGAGTTTGCTCTTCTATAAGATTCCTTTATAGCTTGGGGCTACAAGGTATATCGTTATGTGGAGTTACGGTTGCACATTAGGTAAAATCCGGAATGGTGCAAGCTCAAAAATCCCACTTTCTCGAGCTTATTGTAAAAGGAGTACTCCGGACCCACCGGGTAACTACGGAGTACTCCGTAGTGGTGCCGGGTATTTCGCTGATGGTCCACCGGTTTCGCATGACCAGACCGCCTGTGTACGGGATGGGAAACTTGGAAATCGATAATTAGCCCAGTACTGTATGAGTTTGGAAACTCATCCGATGATACTGTCTATTTTCTGATTTATTGAGCCTGCCGACACGGGACATGTTGATCGGTACTGAATATCTTTCTACACTTACTACACAAGTAAATTTCTCTATTTGGCCTGTACATAGACCGGGTTCTACTGCCAATAATTATCAGACATTTTTCGGGGTAATGGCAAACTAAGCGCGCTCCCCTGGGGTAGGCGAGAGGGCTCTAAGCTCTAGGTTATACATAAAGAGAAGCAATAAAGAGGCGCTAGAGAATGCAACTCTGACGCTGAGTCGTGCGATTGGGCGGAGGGGCGGGAGGGCAGAAGGGCGGAAGGGCGGAAGCAAATGTACCCTTTCTCATACTTACAGACATCCCAAAGCATTTCCGTAGGATTAGCGGTATGCCCTAAAGCTGTTACCACCGGAGTTAGGGCTATAATCATATAATCTCCGGAGAGCTGCGAAGTATATAACACTATTTAAGCTAAGTTGCATCCCTATCTTCTTTGTGTTTAACTCCATCATTTGTTATCTTTGGTTCATAAATCTTTCACCATGTCTGCAAATGCAGGTATCAGCCTACATGTCACTGCTTATATTAACCCTAGCGATGTATCCAAGTTCTTCGAGTATTTCAAGCCAGCCTACGATGCTGTAATTGCAGAGCCAGAATGCACCTTCTTTGAAGTATATCAGTCCCCTGAAGACCCTGGGACACTGCACTGGGTTGAGAATTGGTATATTACTCTATTTCCAATTTAATACTAAACCATCGAGTTGACTAATGCTTCTATAGGTCTCAGACCGTTGACTGGCTTGAAAAAGTTAGCCTGCGGCCTCCCGATGCCCTCAGCTTGTTACTAACCATTGGATCCAGGTTCAGTTTACGAAGGAGTACTATAAGGAGTATTTGAAAGTTGCAGAGCCCATGTTCATAAAGCCACGAGAGTTCAAAATTTATAATCGTTTGGGATCTCCATATTATACTGTCAAGCAAACGTAACCAGTTAGTCGAGGGAATGAGACTACGACCCATCGATAGCCATGTTGCCAATAGATATGTTATCATAGCATAGTCCGCTGACAATTAATAAAAATTTGTCTGGTGCATATAAGGGGATTCTATGTTTTCCGGGCGGTCAGCGAGGCGAGCCATCCTAATGCCCAACACGCCCTTAGGTCTCCTCCATCGTTCGACCAGTAGGGGTTTCCTCCCTTCCAGACTACGGTTCACTCTCTGGTCTCGAGCCGCCGACCGACTCGCCGTTCATGCCGCTTCTCCTTTCCATCGAAAGGCGGTAAGCAACAAGACACAAAGCGTCCTTTACCTTGCTATTGTTGGCAAACACTTGTAAAACCGGAGCCAACGCGACGTCGACAAAACTCCTCCATGGCATGTTTTCAGACTGCCTCGATGCGCCGGAGAAACCTGACGTGCCGAAAGCAGTGAGGTTGCTTAGTCCCCTCAACTCATGCGCCTTACCCCTAAGATGACGATGGTGATAGGAGCGAAGACGGAATATTCGGCTTCCCTGGATACCTAACCTCCCACGAACGAGTTAGAGTCACCACGCCTCTTCTCGATACCAACTTTCGTAAGTTTCAATCGGCTTTTTAGCTTCTCCACCTATCAAACTGAAGATTTCAAGACCCGAGAAGGGAGTAGCAGTAGCTTTTACAATAATTAAGTGCCATTTAGGATCTGATTCCATCGTCCCACGTTCCCATCATTTCTCTCCACCAAAACCCTCCCTTACTTCATGCTTCGACGCCGAACTCCTACCCACGAGACCTCGACCGATTGAATCTACCTTCATATCCGATCAGAGATCGCTATCCAGTCTTTACCTCGACGGAGGCTCCCAACTCAAACCCGCGTCTTATCACAACCGAACTGATGCCAAAACAATAGCGACGGTGGCCACCAGAGCAGTACAGGTCCGCCACGCTGCGACAACGGCCTCGCGATAGTCTCAGATACAAGACAAACCCCAATATGAGCTCGGCAGTGGCCATATATTTGGTCCTGCTCCCTGTTCCCGTAAAGTTCGTATCTCTGTCGTTGCGGCGAAGAGCATCCGAATAGCCAACTGCCCAATCTAGACGAAGAACTCGATACGAAGTCCCTTATGCGCTCTGCCTCTACGATACGAATTAGCTAGAGTGGAATTAATGCTGCCTATCCAATATGCCGAATTCTTTCCACTCAGCTTTGCCTTCCTTTACTTCTTGATCGCTTCATGTCGGGACGGCCATGCCATTCTATAATTGCGGTTGTGCACTTAGTCAAGTCCCTTGCAGAGAAACCCTAGACAGAGTAGCATGGCGAATAAGATCACGATTTACATGATTGTGTCCTTCCAATGCTGTAAAACGCCATTGAGCTCAACCTTGTTGCTTCTCCATGTCTCAGCCACTGGCTGGTATGCCCAAGACTACTACCATGTAGGGAACGATGAGCTCCTCAATGACTGAGCAGATAACCTTAGAAAGAAACCTTTCCTGGAGTGATATTGGTGTTTGTTGGCAAAGGTTGATTTCACCATGGGATGCATCGCAGGCGTAAACTACACCACAGCCCTGCCTGGCAATGATCGTGTGTACTGTATGTGCTTCTTTCAAGTGATGCAAGCTAGGCAGTCTGTCCATGGTCACTACATTAGCTGAATGAAGTACCAGAGTCAATGTGAGCAAGCAACAGATTTCTTGAACGTCTAATACTAGGAAACTTTAAGGATAAACCTAACTAACAATAAGCCACTAGCTACCCCATGACCACTAATCGAATCCTCTAAGCCATCTAGAAACCGACTCCTTGAAAGCACCATGTCTATAGACCACCGCCTCCCTGAGAACGGCATCTTCGCCATTTGTCGCGATGCGCGGCTTCGGGAATTTCTTGACATCGACCAGAAGGCCATCTTCCCACTTTCGACGATAGACAGGCCCCTCCAGTGGAGATGAGGTCCCTTGCACTGGCAGCACATCTAGGTTATCAATACTTCCTCTGAATATCTCCCACTTAGTAAAGATAGCATTCTCCACCGACTCAGTAGCACTTCGCAGAAGATAAGGTGAATCGTGATCTAAACATTCTTCTGGGGTTGGCTGCCCCCCGAGACCTCGCTTTTCGGGCGTTCGTAGCACAAGAAACCCGCTCAAGATTAGCATCACTTGGCTCTAGTACTAAATGCTTTGGGTTGTTGCACCTCAATTGACGACAAAGATGCGATAGCTCAGCCTTGCCGTCTGAAGGAATATCGTACGCCTCGGGGCCGGGATTTCGGGTCGAGCTTCGTCCTGAAGAGAGGTTGGATCGGAATGCAAGGTAATAGCTGAGACCCGCCCTTACCTTCTGAGGCCGCAGAGGCTCGCAGGGATCTACGCAATGTGGAACAGGGCTTATGGGCCTTTGGAGGAGGAAGGACCCTCGAATTGGTAGGCGCTTTCGTGTTCGCGTTGGTGTTTCTCTCGGGTCTGGCACTAGCAACTTTGGGAGAGTTTGTCGATTTCAACGAACCAGCCAAGTGAGTCTTTCATCGAAATCGCACTTGAATCCGAGAAGTAGGTACTTTCATTGTCTTTGAGATTCGAGAAGACGCAGAATGTGCCGAAGAGAGTTCCGAAGTCTTAGAGATTCGAGGGGAAGGGGAAGGCACTTCCACTATCGTCGAGACACTTGGACGAGGACGCGACGGTGGGGTGTTCTTCGAGTTTTCGTGCGTTCGGGCAGTAGACATCGACCTGGGAGCTGCATAGTGAGCTTGGAGGATAGAACTGCGTGATGTTGCAGGCGATGTCGGCATTTCCTGCTCTCGGATAGGAGAAACGTGCTGTGGTGATGGAGATGAAGCTACGATTGTCTGGGACTCGTCGCCGGGTGCTTCGTTCAGTCGTCTCGAGATCTCCATGAAAGCGTGCCCGAGAGATTGAGATGGCGATGTTATGAAGGCATAGAAATAGGAGGGTTGCCCTTGCTGCTTGAATGGTCACGAAGTAGCGAGTTACTAGCCGAGGGCATGTCGGAGCTATTCGCCGACACTAGGGAAGAGACCACGGCGGGGACGGGGATTGTGTTTGGGCTCGGTGTCTGGGTAGTTGTCATGGATGAGTTCAAAGCTGGTCCTGGTGCTTTGGAAGGCCGTAGACCCTGAACCCGTAAGGGTTGTTTCACCAATGCGTTGAAGTCGTTGATCATCTCTGGTCTTAGATCGTTAGGTATGATGGTGTCGGAAACTTGCCGGAACCATTTCAAATGAATGGGTGACAAATGGGATTCGTTGAACTTGTGAATCCCACAATCCTTCTTATCCTCCTGAATTGAGAGGCCATCAAAGACTGGGCCACATAATCCCAGCCGATGCAGCACGTCGATTACTGCCAACTAGCCAGTGTAGGAAGAGTCTTCAACTATAGCCGTGGCTTTTTGTCGATAGCGCTTCACAATGTCAACTGCCTTGTTCCGAAGTTCTTAATACTGCCAGTCAATATAAGTGACGTTAATTGAACGCTCAAACTGTTTTGGTGGGGTGGCCCTCCTTTTCACCTCCTTGGTGAAGTTGAACCAAGCTACCTTCTTCTGTCTCATCTGTTTGGAGAGGGTATCGATCGTGGCTTCTTTTGACTCTGGATAGTCGTACAGCCAGTTTGTGACGTCGACGCGAGTTTCGCAGGTGCACTACCGTAACTCCCGCCAATGCTGCAACGACTGTTACCCCCATACCTCCAGGATGTTCCTTGACTGCCGTCGTTGATGCAGTGATCAGATTGAAACGGGCTGGTGGTGGAGTAGCAGCAGGGCGGTGGCGGTAGCCGAAATATGTCGAAATATTCCAGAGCCATGCCGTGAACAGTGGTAGGTGACAGGACTTGACAACGAGGAAGTGTCAGGAAGGAAGAGCTGTTGTCGAGGCAAAATTGACCAGTACGCAAGGACAAGTCTTGAAAAATGATGAAGAAGAGAGTTGGAATGATGTTGGAGGGAAGAAAACCTGAACTCCGATCTGTCTTTTGTCGGACAAGATTGAGCATGAGAAGTTACGATGCATCCAAAGAACTTAACCGAGACGGCCGCCCTTGTCGATCCCTGGTTCGTGAAGGCATATCAAGCGAGGAAATTTTCCATGTCTGTAGATGATGTCAGTGATGATATGAAGGAAGGAGAGGGCATCGCGAACTGGACATTTGCAGTTGCCGCTCGGTGCCATGAACCCAATTTGGGCTGCAACATACTCTAACTGCTTTGAAATTTTCAGTCTTTAGGCTAAGTTCTGAGATTCGCTATAAGTTTCCATTAGAACCCTGTAGCTCATTTTAGAATCTGCCGCAGCGCCAGTACTCAAGGTACTGGTCAAAATTGGAAAACAAAGGTAAAGAGGAAGTCCAGTTCCCGTTATATAGGATACTACCTCGGGTAAATGAGTTCTAAGTACCTTTCATAATGAGATAGCGGTATTCAGCTTGATTACTATGCCCTAGGCTTATCAAACAACAGCAACCAATGTACATCTTAGCATTTACTTACCTTTATATTAGGGATATATTTAGGGTCAATATTAGGGTTCAGGCTAGCCCAAGAGTTAGGGTTATATATAGGATTAGGTGTTAAAATGATTATTCCCATACTATTAACTATATGATATTATTAAGCATATGCTTGAATTCTTCCGCGAGGTTCAATTGTCATTGATCGCAGCGATAGTAATGCTGACGGAAATTTGGTTAGTTATATGTTAGAAGATCGTTCTGCTTAAGACTTTTGATTTGAGACCCTAATCGTTGATGAAGCGTATTGGGCGAAGAAGCATGACGGTTCTTATAACAACCTCTTTCGTACGCTGTAATGGGATCATATTCAATGGGCGAATGGAACTACCTTTGCAAGCCCTCTAGGGACCTCAGATCACCGCTGATTCTCTGTTGAAAGGCTTTGGGAATCCCCTAGGAGCCGGATACTGAGACTATAGGTTAGTTACTTGGCCTTTGTCATGAGCTAGATGATCCCTTCGAGCCGGAAAATAAGCTTGAAGATACTACTGGCAACACCGAGATTACCGCTGGCGTCTTTTGTAGAGATTATTTCGACAACACCAAGGCTGGTAAGGTAATGGTGCTAGCGTGGAGAGACCATCGGAACAGACTCTGGTTGTTGCACCCCGACATCTTTTTGGAAGCTAGGCTCAAAGGTGAGTGGGATGTGGACTTGCTGCGAAATTTGTCCGCCCGCTCCTACAACGGCTTGCAATCCGAAGAACGATACAGTCCAGTGTGGAATTGCCCGGCGACCTTGGGTATTACTATCCTGGAAAGAACCTTCCGGCGTGCATATCAGCACTGGAGAGCTTGCCTTTGGAAATTTTGAAGCAGGCCGAATTTCCTCTTACAGTTGTCAAATAGCGGCGTCGTTATACTCTGCTAGTGAAGACGGAGTTGTCAATGTTCAACAGTCGCTACCTATCCTCGTTGAGCAGGAATCGCGGCCTCGATACCCAATCAGTCCTCTTCGACTCGCTGGTATGTATCTATCTCGTAGGCTCATCCCCTAGATGTTCTGTCCACTAATGACATTCGACAAAGGTGTGTCGCCATCACGTTACAACTCGTATGGTTGTCTATTGGCCCAGCTAATGGGCCCGCCATGTCTGTTGCCGGTGAGGTGTCAGCGATGAAGGTTCGTGCAAAGACTCTTGCCGTCGGGTTCTTCTTCAACTATTTTTACAGCACCGTCTGGAATGTCGCAGTGCCGTATATTTACAACCCTGACGAAGGTAACTTACGAGGCTTAACTGGTTGGGTGTTCTTTGCAACTTGTGTGATTTCACTTTTAATACTGTGGCTTGAGTTCCCTGACACAAAGGACCTGACCTATGCTCAAATCGACCACCGATTTGAAACGCAGATCCCCTCACGAGGTTTTGCGAAGCATCTCGATCCCGTTGCAAAGGAGGTTGAACTTGGTATAGTTGAACAAATTGAAGACGGGAGCAAGGTTTAGAATAGAGATTTTAGTTTAAATATATATAGTTAAAATGAAACTAAATAATATACTGAAAAGAAACTGCCAATGTTCTTTTTTGTGCTGGCTTGAACGATAATATGTCAGCGGACCTTGACGGGTCAGTTGATAAGGTTATGTAGAGGAACATATATAACTTTACAAGGTTGTAAATCTAAGAGCAAGAGCTGTTCTAAATTGAGCAGGCTCTCCTTATCTAACTTATCAGACTTTGAATTTCTCATTGCAGCTGAAATTGAATTGAAAATCTTATTGAACGCCTCTTGAAGTTTAGTTGTTGGGTAAGGCAGATCTGAGTGCCTGCCATCCCGGCATTGCATGTGGTCCCTCACCGCTTTGCTTTGACATATTTAGGCGGTACACACCTCTGCTCACCCCGGCCGTCCACTGGGGGCGGGGCTGTGCTGTGTCAGGGTAGGGTTGCTTCAGCTCCAGCCAAGGTGGCCCAAAATGAGAACCCATCTAGATCCTACAATGACACCTCCACACTACCTTATCCCTGGACGATGTCGTATGGCTCCATCGAAGCAACCGCTCCTAAGATGCCCATCAGAATGGTGTAGGTGATGCTTAGAAGGGTTGTGATGCATAGGACCGTTGTAGTTATTTGGAGCGGATGGCCAGTTTCTGCTCTGGGGTTCAACAAGAACAAAGAACCTCAGAGCGTTCCATCTCGGCATAGTTCGGCTAAGGTGCCCCATCGTGCAGGTAAGTGCCTTGACCGCAATTGAGGGGCTACCAAAAGAAAGATATTCTGCAAGTCTGGCATCGCCGCTTATGAAATTATCATCTTGAGTAACATGGCCGATATGGTATGCGTAGAAGATCATGATATACCTGACAATCTATGGCGAAATATGGCAGCAACTTGAAGCGGTGCGAGCAATCTTGCTGATGGGAAAATTATCAAAATAGAACTATCAACGCAGTCGACTGTGTTGGCTTTGACGAGAGCAAGAAGAATCGAAGTGATGACCGCTAGAGGGAGAAGTTATTCGACAAGTAGCCAACACAAGTCTTGGATAGCCCGCCGTTGAGACATCGTGGTGTTGGAATACATGGGAGATCGTGCAAATGTGTATTCCGGGTATAGTCCAATCCACAGGCTAGAGATAAGGAATGGTTGGTTTGATGAACCTCTTCGAAGAGACCTTGTCAACTCGTATATGTACTCTAGTTTGACTAATGTGCTTTGGCCGCTCTTATCTGGCCCCGAGCAGTATTGTGGAACGTTGAAATATATCACTCCCAAAAGTCTACTACCTATTTTAGCATATTAGCAAGCCACTATCCTGAGTGGTGCCAAGTAGATTTCGTATTCAATATGCTGTGTGCTCATGGCTCTCAGCTGCACGCTAGTGAAGTGGAAAAAGATCTGTGGCAGGCGAAGTCTCAGGTACCAAATCGTGGCGGCGGCAGGGCCACAACCAGTCGTGCTCCAACTACACAGCTCGTTAGAACCAGTGAAGTTAGCTGTGTCTAGCAGTTCCATGCAGACAGATGATCAAGTTCTATGACGATTATTTCTCTTTATAGAACACTTGCTCTTAAGAATATACCCAATCTTGCTCAATTTTCCAGTCTTCAAGTCAAGGGACTATTGATAAAAGCAATTGTTAGCAATTGAAATGTGGTGGCAGCCAAGATGCCACTAATCAGTAGTTCAGGCGCCAAGACAGCAGACCTTTCTTGTGCAATTACCTGTGCCGCCAGTTTTGTGATAGAATTTACGTAAATGAGTGATAAGGATACTACTGTACATCACTATGCGCAGCCTCGCTGTTGGCAAATGGAGGAACGCCAAGCTTGAAACACCGGCAAGGTAAGGGTTGCTTATAATTGATGCCATAGCTGCGGCAGTTGAGCTCAGCCGCCTTGTCACTTGCTCAACTACGACCAGGGCTCCAGCTTCAACCTCAACAGGACCGAACTACTTGTGCCGGGAATGATTTCGATGCTAGGTGAGATCCTGTTTTCGTGGCTATCTCATACGTTCAACCCCCTAATCCTAAAGGAAAGTCCAGCTCGTCCGAATTAGCAAAGTCAAACCCCGAATCTACTCACACAGCCTTGTGTAGAGGATTTTTCCACTGTACCCCAGGCAGGCACTTAAGCAAGCCCCCCCGAATAAGCCACTCATATCACCACACCATCATTGGGTCCCAGTCATCTCAGGCGTAAGCGCAAGTTACGTAGCCGAAGTAGTAGTCGTGCAATCAAGTTCAACGTGGTGGTGATGGTTACGACGACAAGCCAGCTCCGCCCCATCAGAATATCGCCAGGGTTGATATTGTACAGCCTCAAATTTCCAATCATCTGAAACTATTTATCTCGCTCATTCGCCCAGACCTGGCGTCTCATCATTCACGAGAAGTGACTCGCATCCGCCGACTTGCGATACCATCTCATGTCTTCATTCGATTGATCAAACGATACCTCATGCGCTCTCTGGTCGAGCCAAGTCCGTCACTCACATTCCAGTCCACAATCATGGTGCGCCTCGCCATCCTACTCCACATCTTAACAATACTCTCGGCACAGTGTTATTTCAACGCTGTTACACCATACCACAACCCGGCGATGCGAAATAAAGCCATCGACGAACGGTCACCTCTCGAGGAACGGGTTTACGTCCCGCACCAAGCAGTCCCTCGACCAGACCCAGCCTCCCCACCCAACCCCGACCCACACACCCCGGGGGGAAGCCGAACCGGATCCAAGGACAAAGGCGGCAATTCCTCGCCGGGGGACAACCCCGATAGCGAACCCACGAATACGAAGACCGATCCGATATGCACCGGTGGCAGCCAAAGCGGCTGCGGGAGAGAAGGGTCAGGGTCATCCTCAAAGCCCAAGACGGAAGCCAAGGGAAATGGAGCTGCGGTGCCGGTCATTAGTCTTCCAGGGGCTTTGGCGGGTACTCTTCTTGCTGTTTTACGCATGAAGCTTGTTTGATATATCGATGAAAGACCAACGTGCCGAAACGCGGCTAGGTTGGCATGGTGTCCCGTATGATAAATCGCGATTTCGATGGATAGAAAGCACCGATAAGTAGAAACAGCTTATGATAACAAGTTTACTCATTGAAACCATTTAAAATCTACTCCTTGGAAATGCAGGGGCTCGGGTGTCTTATTGCGGTAATGTAATTTCATTGCTGATACTAACAAGACCCATGACGTAGCTTGATCTTATGATAGACAGATCTGTTCACGCGGCCGGGCCATCTGCTCCATTACCTCCTCACGATCCACTGTATTCATAAAGGTATTGGTGACAGTGACCACCAAGTAGCTTTATGACTAAGATAGATATAGTTAGGCGTTTTATAGCTACGTTTAAGGTATATATTTTAATACTTAGTTTATTTATTTCTTCTTCTTCTTGTTATTATTAATAGCTGTTAACGTATATGATAAGCATGCGGCCCATATAAGCATGCGGCCCAAAAATCCCTCAAACCTCCTCCTTTCAATTCAATTCTCAAATTCTCAACAATAAATCATGTCTCAATTAAATACTGAAGCAAAGGTCCTTCTTGCTATTCAAGCTCTTCAGCAAGACCCAAAGCTAAGCGTTCGTCGCGCTGCAGAGCTCTATCAGGTCCCTAGAAGCCGGTTATGCCGCTGCCAGAAGGGCATTACTTTGCGAGCCGATTGGGCCCCAAAGCAACGCAAGCTATCTAGCCTAGAGGAACAGACGATTGTTGAGTATATTCTTGACCTAGATTCCCGAGGGTTTCCTCTGCGCTTGCTTGCTATTAAAGAAATGGCCAATCGACTGCTTGCTGAGCGAGAGGCATAATCTATTAGCAAGCGCTGGGCTCATAACTTTATTAAGTGGCAACCATAGCTTCAAATGCATTTATTTCGCAAATATAACTATAAGAGGGCCCAATGCAAAGATCCTGCTCTTATCTGCAAGTGGTTCTTGCTTATATAGAATATAGCTATTAAATATGGGATTGATATGAATGATTGATATAACTTCGATGAGACCAGCTTCTTAATAGGCATCATTAGCAGCAGGATAGTTATTATAGGTATAGATAGGCAAGGAAACCCGAAATCGATCCAGCCTAGAAGCTGCGAGTGGGTTATAGTCATCTAGGCTATAAATGCAGCTGGGTGGGCAGTCCCGCCGTTTATCATCGTTGCAGGCCAATATCATCTTGCAACCTAGTATTAAGATCATGACCTTCTAAGCGATTGAGCTATCTTAATAACTTAGAATGGCTAGATTAATAATAAGATAGGCCTTAAGTGGCTTAAGCATTTTAATTAGCATATAATTAATTAATTAAATGGTATGCATTATCTCTTAATCCTTAATAGGCATAGGAGCTACTATTTAGCTATATTTAAAGACTATTGCAAGGAATATAAGATTATAATGCTTTATATGCCTCCTTATTCATTATATCTATTGCAGCCTCTCGATATAGCTTACTTTAGGCCGCTTAAGTAAATATATAGCAAGTAGATAGAGCATTTAATCTAGAGCTCGATAATGCATATTATAAAGACTAAGTTCTTCCTAGCATTTTATGTAGCCTTCTAAGCCTCCCTTATAGGGAAGAATATTAAGGGGGGGTTTAGAGGGGCTAGGCTTATTCCTCTTGATCTAGAAGCTATCGTTCAAAAGCTTAATATTTAGCTATAGACTCCAACGCCTGCCGAGGGGGAGCTTAACCTCCCTGACCCTTAGGTCTCTTCAATACCAAGGATAGCAATTAAGGCCAGCTCTCAGTCAGAATACCTCAAAAGGCGAATCAGTAGACATCAAAGTAGCTCCCTAGCCTCTATTTTAAAGGCCTTAAGCTCTCTTGCTAAGGGGACAGAAGCTATAATGCATTAAGTGGCCCTATTGAAGTCTGAGGTCTAGATCCTTTGGCAGGCAAATGCGACCCTTAGTAGGAGGCATAGGGCAAAGCGGACCTAGCTATAGGATAGAGGGAAGATGACTATATAGGAAGGAAGAGATGCAGTTAATTAAATAGTCCCTGATGCAGAGGGAGAGGCTGGATTGTCAAGGAATAGAGGCCAGGGAAAGGGGGCATAATTAAGGGAAAGGCGCTATGGGCTCTGCTAGCAGCCTAGTCATAACTCAAGGACTTATGAGATAGTAGTTTAAATCTTTAAAGAAGAGGAAAGTAATTAGTTTAAATTGATTAATTAATTTATTATATTTTTATTGCATTTTCTAGTTAGAAGGTTAAGATTTATAGGCTATATACTTAGGTAAGCTATATACTTATTATATATATTATAGTTAGTTATAGCATAGTACTTTATATAGAAAAATATATTATAAGCTTAAATATAATATAAAGATAGAAAATAATTATTTAAAAATAAAGATAACTTTAATAAAGAAAAAAGAAATTTTAAAAGGTATTTAAAGAAATAATAAATTAACTTTAAAATATTTTATTATTTTATTTTTTTAAAATCTTAGATTTAAGCTATACTCTCTTTAAAAAAAATTAAGTAAAGTTTAAAAGTTAAATAAAATAAGATTTTAAAAATATTATTTTTATTTTAACTTTTATTAATCTTATTATAATAGTCTTTTATAACTTAATCTTTAAAAAAATATTATTTTATTAGATTCTTTTTAATATAAATATAATATATATTATAAGTATATAGCCTCCTTAAGTATGCAGCCTATTAAGATTTATACCTTAAATTGAAATTTTAAGAAATTCTTTAAAAATTAAAACTAAGCTTAATATAACTTAATTTTTAATATAAATTAATATATATAATAAGCAAGCCAATTAATTAAGTGAGCTAATTATTAGAAATTTTACCTTATATTGCAATTTTTAATTTTTTTTAAAAACTTAAGCTAAGCTTAAAATAAATAAAACTTTAATATTAAGTTAATTAAGTATAGATTTATACCTTAGAATTTTTCTAATTTTAAATTTTATTTCTTAGAAAGTCATTAAAAAAAAGCTTATTTGCATTATATTTTTTCTTATTTTTTAACTTTAAAAGCATAAGAAATTAATTAAAGACTTTTAAAAAGAATAATATTATAACTCTTTTTATAAAAAGTTAAATATAATTTTATAAGATTTTTATAAATTATATAGTAAGTTTTAAAAAGTCTAAAATATTTACTTTTAAGTAATATAATATAAGTAATTAACTTGCTTATTTAATTAGCTTGCTTTTTATATATATTAAGTTAATTAAGAATTTATATATTAAGATTTTTATAGAGTTTATATAATTTAATTAAAATAAATATTAAGAGAAATATTATTTATAATATATATAATAAGCATGCAATGCAAATAAGCATATAGCGCATTATTTTTAACTCCTTAACTAAGAATCTCAATAAAAACATAACTAACCATTTAATCAATTGAAATTAATTGCTATCCTCTTCTTCAAAGGTCTTAATCACTATCTCATAGGTCCTCGAGTTATAACTAGGCTAGCTGCAGAGCCTATAGCGCCTTTCCCTTAATTATGCCCCCCTTCCTGCCCCTCAATTTTCAGGCAATTTAGCTTCTCCCTCTATATTAAGGACCATTTAATCAATTGCATCTCTTCCTTCCTATATAGTCATCTTCCCTTTATTCTATAGCTAGGTTTGCTTTGCCTTATGCCTCTTGCTAAGGGTTGCATTTGCCTGCCGAAGGAACTAGTTCTTAGACTTCAATAGGGCCACCTAATGCATCATAGCTTCTATCCCCTTAGCAAGAGAGCTTAGGGCCTTTAAAATAGAGGTTAAGGAGCTGCTTTGATGTCTATTGATCTGCCTTCTTAGGTATTTAAATTGAGAGCTAGCCTTAGTTGCTATCTTTAGCGTTGAAGAGACTTAAGGGTTAAGGAGGCTAGGCTCCCTTGAGGTAGGCATTGGGGTCTATAGTTAAATATTAAGCTTTTAAATAATAGATTCTAAGTTAAGAGGAATAAGCCTAGCCCCTTTAAAACCTCTCTTAATATTTTTCTTTATAAGGGAGGCTTAAAAAGCAATATAAAATGCTAGGAAGAATTTAATCTTTAAGATATAAGTTATAGAGCTTTAGATTAAATGCTCTATTTACTTATTATATGCTTACTTAATTTATTGGAGGGAGGAAACACACCACCGCCAAAGATAGGTTTATCCCCTGAAATAAGGGGCGCGGAACGGGCCTCAATATGTCCTACTGGGACTCTTAAAATGCCTAACTTAAGCTCTCAAATCTTAAAAATTATTATATAATTTAGTTATGATTGCATTTAATTAAATGGTTTATAAAATTATAAAGACAAAAGGGAAAGAGTTTATTAAGGAATAATTTAATTTAGTAATATATTTTAAGAAGGAAGTATAAAGTCAAGGGAAAGTCTACTTATCTCATTCTACTAAGGATAAATGCATCCTT
>JAMAKE010000268.1:0-18711 GCA_023628695.1 Nectriaceae sp. PG4201
GGAGAGAACTAGCTAAGGGCTCGAGGGTAGAGGGGAGAGTAGAGAGGAGAGTAGCTCCGGGCTCTAAGCTAGTCCCTGGGATAGACCTAGAGCTAGGTCTATAGGTAGGGTCTCTTGGGCCCCCTAGTCCTCTCGGGGAGGGAGGGGATAGAGAGAGGCTGCTAGAGCAGTTGCTACTAAGACTAGAACTAGAGTAGGTTCTTGTTCTAGTTGCAGGTCTCTGAGTCCTTGGGCTAGGGGTCTAGGCTAGCCTCTTCCTTCCTCTCGAGCTTGAGCTAGGGTTTGGGGGAGTTATTATCCTCCTAGCGGCTCCGGCTGCAGCTTGGGGCCTAGGTTGGCTAGCAATTGAAGTAGCTAAGCTAGGGTCTCTAGCTCTAGGCAAGGTAGAGACTCTAGAGGTGCCTTGGATTCGATGGACCTTAGCTAAGTGGGTCTTGACTCCATGAGCGCCTATCCAGAATAGGCTTCCTACCCTTGCGCTGGGTAGGATAGTTTTTATATAGAGACTATACATAACAAGTAAATTATAGGGGTAAAACCAAGGGGTAGGGTAGGATGGGTAGAGTAGGATAGGTTCTCGTTAATAAAAAGGTCAGAAAAAGAGGTAGGATAAAGATAAGTTATTAATTAGTATGCATAGCATATTTCAAGTGCATTAGAGGACGGTAAGTGTTCATTTCATAGGGTGCAATTTTCCAAGCTAGCTCGGATGCTATTAACGGTAACAAGGATACTAGACCAATAGACTTATATTTACTCTACTTAATTATCTAGACTGTCAAGGGAAGGGAAAGGGTGCATGGTCTAGGAAGTAGATAAGAGTATTTAATGAGATTAATATAATTAAGGGTAGTAAAAAGAAAGAATTTATATTTTATCTTTTAGCTGGGTGCGTTAAGAGGGAGACTTAAGAGCTTAGTGCAAGCCATAATTTGGGTAGATAGCTGCAGATAATCATATCTAAGATATCTAAGATGCAGTCTTCTATTGAGCTATTCATATTCCTACTAGGATATGGGCTGCCAATCTATAAGAAATGCCGATATGCATATATTGCCGATGAAGTTGAGGCACACATTTCATGGCACTATTGACGGGACTATACAAAGGGAAGTGCGCAAGAGATTAATGCGAAGATCCAGCAACTGCATAGCGTCGTACATACCCAAGATGAACTTAAGGACTTTCGATTCCCAGAGCCCAATATCGCAACGATTCCGTTCATATAGGAACCAATTAGAGATGCACTCAAGTGTCAAGAGTATAAGCATATTAGTTATCATACTAATAAAATGTAGGCATATTGCAGGGAGGAACACGGTTGGGTTAACCCTCGGGGCCCAAGAGGTAACGCAGCAGAGTATGATAGTGAAATTCGCGAGTTACTATATATCACTGGCATCCGCTATTAGCGTTTCTTTAAGAACCGCCACGCCAGCAGATAGTTTGAGGTTGAGGGTTCACGACGGGACCTAGACCTAATTGCTATATCGGCCACTGGCAGCCAAGATAATGAAGTTAAAAATTATATCCGTCGTGCTGCCGCTCATAGTTTATATAGAGTCGCATAACAACAAGAACGATTCGTTCAAGAGGCCGATATCAAGTCTAAGCCGAACCTCTAGGTGCGCAGAGTGGGTTATGTGCCCTATCTGGCGCATATAGATCGACGCCGACTAATGGAAACGCTGCGGTTGCCAAAAGACGATGAAGCACTACTCTTGCGAATCTATGAGAGCATTAGGCAGGTGGTTCGAGCAGCTTAGATGACATCCAAAGCCAGTACCATGGGGTAGGCGGCGCTATTCGAAGTCGAGCGCAAAGATGTCACAATCAAGCCACGCAAGCCATTCGATAGCCAGCTAGAGGAGGATTCATTCGAGAAGTATCTAATGGTCCTTTAGCAAGTGGTATATTACTTATTTCGCATAGAAGAACATTAAGAGGAGAATGACCGACCTGCGTATCAACTTACTACCAAATAAGAAGAAATATTCAATGCATTAGTCGCTAAGCTCGAAGATATAAATGCTCGTGTTCAAGAAGGGGATGAGGTAGGCATCGATCGGCTCACGATTGAACTCTATCTAGCATTATTCGACCACCCGCTCAAGGAGTTAAAGTACAACAGTGTCATCATCAGCGCGCTAAGAGTCATGATATTGCGGAGGGATAGAGGGTGGCAGCTAGCAATAGACATCATGCCTCGATACTCAGCGCTCATTAAAGTGGCTCGCATGTTGGTCATATGGCAGTCATACCTAGAACGAGAAGAGCAGATTGCCAAGCTAAAGCAATGAATGAGTGAGCCAAAAGCCAGGGAGCAGGCAGCAAGCATATTCGATCTCGTCCGCTCTAAGGTCCGGCGCTATATGACTCTTATCGGGGAGGCCGGGCAGCCAACCCCGATGGATTGGCTCTACGATACGCGGTCTTATGGACTGAAGATCCGATACACTACTGCCGAGGAAGGGCAGCTCGACTGGAAGGGAGATACCATCATATGCCAGAAGGTGCGGTTCTCAATGAACCAGCTAAGCGATATGATACATTTGCTGGTAGGCAAGGCATGCATAATCATGGCAAAGCTCCTAAAGCTAAAGGAAAGAGCCGCTTTCCTGCCAATCCACTGGGATGGGCTTATGGACAACGCCAGCAAGGATCGAGTGGGTTGGTACTTCATCAAGGATCCGCGGAACCAATGGGATGTCGATGGCCGCTAGTAGTTGCTTGACTGCATCAGCGAACCCGATAGTGAGCTTGCATGGGAGTAGATCGAAGAGATAGGTGCTAACGGGGTGCGATTCCGAAGTTAGGCATTGAAGGACTATGAACGGCTGCTTGAGCAGTTTCTAGAGATACTGCTTGTTCTGGTGCATCTTTGCAGGGGCCAGCCAGCACGAGCTCTGGAGATCTTGGGTCTTCGGTATCGCAATATGCCCCAAGGTAGCATCCGCAATATCATTATTGAGGGCGGGATAGTGGGCTTTGTGGCGGTCTATTATAAGGGGCTGCGTAGCGTAGATCAGGCCAAGGTAATCCACCGGTTTATGCTGCGGGAGATTGGTAAGCTAGTTATGTGGTTGCTATGGCTAGTATTGCCATTTTGGCAGTGTATCTAAGCGGTGGAGGAAGATATTGACAAGACCAATCCGCTCTTATAGGCTAATAATGTCGCATGGCGGTCTAACGACTCCCTAGATGAGATATAGCCAGATAGTGCTTCTTCCGATAGCTAAGAACAGCAACGGAAATGGACCTCTGATCGGTTGCGGCGGACTTTGCAGAAGCATAGTCTTCGACTGATGGGACAGAAGCTCAATATCAGCATGTGGCGATATATCGCTATTGGGATCTTGCGGAAGTATTGCTAGGGCAGGTTTAGAGGGGATGGAGAAGATGGAGGAGACAAGGAAGACGAGGAGGGAGATGGAGATGGAGGGTCAAGGGATAGTGCTTGGGATTTGCAAACCGGGCACGGTTCATACATAGCCGGCATGATCTATGGACGATTATTATGATAGGGCCATTTTGGAATAGCTGCTCGGCGCGATCGGTTCCGACTTATCAATCAATAGTGGCATCGGTTCCTAGGGTTTGGGAGAGATGGGGCCGGTGATAGCCATCCCGACCGCAAATGATAGCGAGATATGTTCAAGGCGGCATGGGAGGAGGCCTAAGTATAGCGGTTTAAGCGAGCTTGCTAAGTAGACATTGAACGATAGTTTCAATAGATAATGGGTAAGGCTAACGTCGAGCTCCGGGGAATCCAGGGACTAACAATCTAAGCAATCATGCGGGGGGAGGGTCCCATAGTGTAGGTGATGGGTACCGGAGGGGGTAAAAGCTTGTCATTCATGCTGCTAGCATACTGCTCATCGGCAGGGGTTACCATTGTGATTGTGCCACTGGTGGCGCTCTGGGAAGACCTATACCGACGGTGTCGGGAAGCACAGATCGACTCATATGTCTGGGGCTCGACCAGCAGTCTTATACTAGGTAGTTAGGCTTAGGATTAGAAGAAGAATAGACATTTTATTAAAATGAAGACTCAGTCCTCACTATTATATATATGATCGAGACCCACTATTGCATATGTGATCGAGACCTACCATCATATATATAATTGAACCCCATTGAAACTTATATTGTCCCTTGATCTCTTTTAAATTATAAGAAATCCTCCTCTTCTTCTCCTCCACTACTATAATAATTATTTTTACTATCTAGTCTATAAAGAATAGACTGTCGATATATTAATCTCGTCTTAAGAACTTTATTATCATTGCTCCCTTCTCCTATATTATTTACTTCCTCTATAGAATATGCTAAAGGCATATCCACACTGAGTAGCTCTAAGATGGACATTTTCTGCAATTTGCATAAATCATTATCTATAGCCATTTGAATCCCAGGCACCTTAAAGTCCCTAATAAGATCTTGCGTGCTATTATTATTAGGAATAGCAATATTCAAGGCGGGCTGGACGATATGCATGTCCGATGCATTATAAATCCTAAAAAGATCTAGAAGCTTATCTGCAACCGCGAGGACTATCTCTCGGAACTTATCCTCTTTTCTAATGCTATCTATTTAACGAATCTTATTATAGCATATGAAAAGGCTCTTCGAGACAAAGATATAGCTGCCAGGCCTAAATATGTCTATCATAACTGCCAGAGGTCGCCAGGCATAGATCTTCTTCGCTAAGCTGCCATTAGGAAGACCGAGCTTTATGCTAAGGTACTTTAATATCCTTATCGAAAGTGCTAGACCTTTGATGGTATCGATGCTATTCTTAGTAAGGAATGCTTCAATGTCTCGATCTATCTCGATCGCGATAGGGCTTGACTAGCAGTCCTATTCATAGACGAGTGATACCTTTATATCGAGCAATTGGATGTCCTCGATCATCGATATATTGGGGCTATTGTGCTGCATGGCTTGGGTCTAATGTCTAGTGAAGTTGGATAGTATTACCTGGCCGCCCTTGCGGATCTCATTGGCCACCTTGCCTATGTTTAGCTCTAGGTAGGTGAGATATTGTTGCGAGTGCTGACTATAAATATATCTCAGTGCATTGACGAGACATTTCTGGCCTTGGCTCTTAAATACCTTATATAGGACTGCCATCCCTATTATATAGATCTCTTGCGAGGATAGCCTCCCCCTAAAATCCCTGTCTTGCAGCTGCCTAGCGATAGCTAGCCTATCAAAAGTCTCATCTCTGTCTTTATGATGATTCCTGCGGCCGCCATAGCTAAGCTTGTTATACTAGGTAGTTAGGCTTAGGATTAGAAGAAGAATAGACATTTTATTAAAATGAAGACTCAGTCCCCACTATCACATATATGATCGAGACCCACCATTGCATATGTGATCGAGACCCACCATCATATATGTGATTGAACCCCATTGAAACCTATATTGTCCCTTGATCTCTTTTAAATTATAAGAAATCCTCCTCTTCTTCTCCTCCACTATTATAATAATTATTTTTATTACCTGGTCTATAAAGAATAGACTATCGATGTATTAATCTTGTCTTAAGAACTTCATTATCATTGCTCCCTTCTCCTATATTATCTACTTCCTCTATAGAACATGCTAAAGGCATATCTATATTGAGTAGCTTTGAGATGGACGTTTTCTGCAATTTGCATAAATCATTATCTATAGCCATCTGAATCCTAGGCACCTTGAAGTCCTTAATAAGATCTTGCGTGCTATTATTATTGGGAATAGTAATATTTAGGGCGGGCTGGACGATGTGCATGTCCGATGCATTATAAATCCTAAAAAGATCTGGAAGCTTATCTGCAACTGCGAGGACTATCTCTTGGAACTTATCCTCTTTTCTAATGCTATCTGTTTGATGAATCTTATTATAGCATGTGAAAAGGCTCTTCGAGACGAAGACATAGCTGCCAGGCCTAAATATGTCTGCCATAACTGCCAGAGGTCGCCAGGCATAGATCTTCTTCGCTAAGCTGCTATCAGGAAGACTGAGCTTTATGCTAAGGTACTTTGATATCCTTGTTGAAAGTGCCGGACCTCTGATGGTATCGATGCCATTCTTAGTAAGGAATGCTTCGATGTCTCGATCTATCTCGATCGCGGTAGGGCTTGACCAGCGGTCCCATTCATGGACGAGTGATACCTTTATATTGAGCAATTGGATGTCCTCAATTATCGATATATTGGGGCTATTGTGCTGCACAGCTTAGGTCCAATATCTAGTGAAGTTGGATAGTATTACCTGGCCGCCCTTGCGGATCTCATTGGCCACCTTGCCTGCGTTTAGCTCTAGGTAGGTGAGATATTGTTGCGAGTGCTAACTATAAACATATCTTAGTGCATTGACGAGACGTTTCTGGCCTCGGCTCCCAAATACCTTATGTAGGACTGCCATCCCCATCACGCAGATCTCTTGCGAGGACAGCCTCCCCCCAAAATCCCTGTCTTGCAGCTGCCTAGCGATAGCTAGCCTATCAAAAGTCTTATCTCCGTCTTCATGATGATTCCTGCGGCCGCCATAGCTAAGCTTGGCCTGGAGGGCCTCCACTAGAGTGGTCGGTTTGCCATCCCCATCGAGTCCCTGCCTTATTATTCGCCCGCCCGCGCCTAGCTATATCATGACGAGTTTATTATTGGTCTGGACAGCCTGTGTAAGTCCAAGGTCGGCAGATGGTTGCGATGGAATGCTGTCTTTGTCTTTGTCGTTGTCATTGTTATTGTTATTGTCGTTGTTATTGTCGTTGCTGTGGTCGTTTGCTTCGTTCAGTATCTCTAGCGAAGCCTGGGAAAATTGGGTTCCTCCTCCTAAGAGGGCGTCTATTGGGGAAGGCAGAAGTGGCTTCACGCGGCTTGTGTGCCTGTCTGTCCCGCGAGCGACCTCTTTATCGTTGACCTGGACATATTGCCTGGCAAGCTGGCTAACGAGGTGATCTAGTATGCCCTGCTTGACTAGGGATGCATGCCATTGGTCGAGAAACTTCCTGAGCTTCCTCTTGTATTTAGAGAGGGTCCTGGGTAGGTCTGCACGACCTAGCTTATTAGGCGCGGCGGGTAATGCTGTGCCTTGCCTTGATGAGCCAATAGTGTCTGTCCTTGAGGTAGACTCCGGCAGGAAGCTCGACAGCAAGCTGCTATGCCCTTCGGCGCTGGGACTCCCTTGAGGGCTAACTGTCCTCTGCGAAAGACTTTGACCCGAGCTGGCCTCTCCCGGGTTAGGGCTATTGATAGCTAGTAAGCCCTCTCGCGAACCCCTGTCATACCTGACGGCCATTGTGTTGTCGGTGTTCAGGCCGCGATGTATAGATGACCTGAACCTCCTAGATCGAGGACTGGGCTTGCTGGGAGAGTCGCCGGCATGGTCGGGCAACTGAATATGCTTGGCAGGCTTTGCTGTTGCTGCTGCCGGGGCTGTCGTTCTTTTTCTGCCTGCTGGTAATATCACTGCAGATCTGCTTATTGATGATGATGATGATGATGATGATGATGACTGCTCTATACTGCCTCCTTACCCTACCATTGCGGATAAGAGAGAGAGAGAAAGGGGTTGCTTATAATATATTAATGAACCGATAAATATAACATTATTAACAATACCCTGGGCTAATTTCCTAGGCGACCGGGGTATATTGCGCTAAAAACCGATCTAGCCTAGCCTTTTTACTTTTAAAAAAACGCATATACTAGGCCAAGCATGCCGATCCTTTATTATGGAGCCCGTATTGCATATGTGATAGTGTTAATAGTGTGACAGTCTAAACTGTATAGAAGGAATTATTGATTTGCATCTAATTAAACATTAGACCTTATATGTGGGATGTGGCTTGCTGCTTTATATATTTCGGGAAATTTAAGGGGATTACCCTGGACCTAGCCCTCCCGCATTAATATTAGAAGCTAATTAGAACTCCTTTGACTAGATCAACTCCTATCTTTATATATTATATATTTATATTATTACTATTATCATCATCATTATCATTATTATCATTATCATCATCATCATTATTATGGCCCCTGGGCATAAGAAGACCAAGGCTATACCAGAAAGGTGCCCTAGGCCTAGAGGCCGCAGGGGAGGTGTATCTTCCTTGTCGTCATCTCCAGCGAACATTCACCTAACCAGACCTCAGAACACTATACTTCGCTACTTGCAGTCAAGTTCGCCCTTGCCCGTAGCGTCCGGAAGGAGAACGTCGTCGACCCCGGCACAGTCCAGCATACTACGGTCGGACTTCTCCTCTGCCACCAGCAGCAGCAGCACCTCTGCCAGTAGACTGGGCAACGACATTGGCATAGGCTCTATCGCAATAAGCCCTGCCTTCCCCGAGTCACTATCTCTGAGCCCGAATGCTTCGTTATCTATTGACAGCCCCCTAGGGCATGACAGGCTGTGATAATGTATAGATTTGGACGGGCCGGGCTTATCTGGACCTTGAATCAGAGAGCGACACGGCTGAAGGGAATGTATACCAGGTACGCTCTTCTGGGCCTAGACCTTTTATATCCCATACTTATATGGCATTGATAGACTCCATGGGCGATAATGTGATGGATGTCGCTATTGCCCTAGACGGCGATATATTGCTGGATGGCGGTTCACTAGTGTTCAGCACCGATATGGAGATCGACCCGGCAGAGGAGGACGAGGGGCGGTGGCATATACATTCAACACCTCCACCCAGTCACGGGTCCTATTATCTAGGTATAACACTCATCTCTATATAACGCATACATCAACTGACCATCTATCCTAGATAGCATGCTAAATAGGGATGATGACCTATGCGATGATATTGTTGTTATGGACAAGCATCCTCTAGATGAAGCGCATAATGAAGAATGAGCTGAGCCCCTCGCTAGCGAGCTGCTTAACCGTTAGGAAGTTTATAATTGGGTCGAGGAGGAAGACTTGGACGAAGGAGAGAAGCTGGCTCGATGTATCGTTTATGTCCTCACTGCTGGCCTGGTGTCATGTCCAGCCTATCAATACGAGGACCAGGATGCATTATACCTCGCAAACTGCCATCGCTATCTGCATCTGCGCGAGACATGGGCCGGGACTAGTATATGGGTCAAGGGGATGTCCTTTACCGAGCGAGAGGAATAGTCATGGCAGTTCGGCCTGAACCGGTCTGTCCGGCCCCTTGATGCCTCTGTCATGGGTCTCCGTCGCGATCAGCTGCCACTGGCCAGCCGGTTAGAGGCCCAATTCGCGGGCTGGCGCGAGGGCAAAGACTGGTCCGACGCCGAGATCTGTCTCTATAAAGACGATGTGCCGGAGCGGAAGCTGGCGCCCGCGGTCTACGATATCGATAGCTTCCTATACGTAACGAGAGACTCGCACATTCTGAGGGGCCCGCTGAACATATGCATCACGGCCCAGCTAAAAGTTCTCTTCTCCAAGTCCATCTATATCCGTGTGCCCATATGAGTGGGAGATAAGCTCAAGTAGGTCCCGATCTACCAGATCCCGCATACTGTCCTTGCGCACTAGAGGCCATGAACGGTCTATATGTTCTTTCCGCGGCTCTATGACGAGAAGCGCCGCAAGAAAGGCCCTGTCCCTTTACGGGAGGAGCAGCATAGGCTCTTCTTCGATGGCTTTATCAGGCCGAGCATTGAGAAGATTGGACTGCACTTTGTGCACCATCTGCCCGGTAGCTATGATTCCGTCTGGGCGGCGTCCCGTATTAATAAGGAGTCTACGGGCTCGGCAGCCGTGCGCGGTGCGGCTGTTGAGGTGCCCTAGGTATTATTCGCTGGCGATTTAACTTAAATCTCCCATATAAACTGGGGTTGGGTGGTCAAAGCTTTTGAAGTAATATCGGTTGAAGTTGGATCGGATCGCTAATTGGCTCCAAATAACCCCAACTGACCAGGGTTAAGATGGGGTTAGGGTTATACAGAGAAAAGGGGTTCAAGACTTTAAAAGCAGTGACAGCGAGAGCATTTACTATAGAAACGCATCATGAATTATAACACGAAGTTCTGACACATTCAAGCAAACAATGGAAGCATTCACATAGTTTAACGAGGAGCATCGAATGCTTATCTGCCGACCGTATAGAACCGCAGTTCGACCAGGCAATCGCATTGAGTCGCACTTTCAGCATCAACACAGATTGAAAGGCGAGGTGCTGAACAACATTAAGGACTATTATGGTAATATGCAATTGGCTGACCTAGCAATCGATAAACTCCCAGAGGATGGCATAATGGCCATTAAGTCGATTGAGTTGCTACGTGGGTTTAGCTGCGCTGCATGCCGGTATCTGACGATAGCGCGAGACAACGCCACACGGCATTGGCGGGAAGCAGGTCATAGTGACGTAGAGGCTCGCTGGCACGAGGTATAATTGCAAACTTGGATGAGGCGGAAGCATGCGCATTATTGGATTGTTGGGTTATATAATGACATTGACGACACATTGGGAAGTGCTGGCATCATAGGAGATAGCGCCATAGAGAAGATAATTGCTGATAGCCAGGCTCGGCTAAAAGCAGAGAATGCTATACGGCTCCGGAAGGGTGATCTAGAAGAGGATATAGACCGTGATTCAGGGTGGGTAAAGAGATTGGGCTGGGTTAAGCACTTTAGCTCACGGGACTTGCTTAATATCTTCGAGGCAGCCGAGTGGTTAAGAGCAAAGGCAGTGATAAAAGGACGAGTCCAACTAGAAGGCGAACAAGCAACCGACGAACGACTGCTACTATAGCGATTAGGGCAGAGCTTCGACCGGGAAGTGGACCGCTGCTGTTGGCGACTTGATAGCGTGCCGACGGAGACGCTCTAGTGGCTCGCCAGTATAATAATAATAAATCTAAATGGAATGCTGTTTGGGCGCAAGGGAAAGGAGGCATCAATGAGTAAGTATTGATCCGTCGGTCATCGGTACTTGAGCTTTTGCTGGCGGGCATATTGTATAGGCCGTGATGAGGCGATTGAGCAATGGGCTATTCGGTTCATAGACGAATAGTGGAGTTTGTTATAAGATGTGGTATATGAGCTTGAAGGAGATGGGTTTCCCGGCAGCCGTAGTAGCGGCTTTAATAGCGGTAGATATAGCGAGGGTTATAGTGACGAGGATGACGACGACGACGACGACGATGGCGATAGCAATGACAATGCCAATATAGAGCATGAGGGTAAGATTGAACCATGATATGGTGCACTCGATCGGGCTATATTCCGGTTCATTGTTGCTTCGATTAAGTCTTATGTTGGCGGGAATGCATATATAAACCCGCTCTTATGCTTTTGTGCGGCGCTCGGTATTAGAAAACGCCCGCTTGGCTACATAGAGCCGCATTTGTATACCGGGATGCTAGCTGCCATGATATGGTGGGCTCAACTGTTTTTTTTAGAGGCCATATTTGAGGACTAGCCGCGGGATCAAGATGAGGTCGGGGTGGAGGTAGTACTTGCGTTTTGGGAGCAGCATGCTGCGTAGATGTGCATTGGTATATATATAGTCATGAGCATGATTATTAGATGGATGGCATATGGGAAGGGTTAGCGTAAGAAGATGGGTGGATAGCTGTCGATACGATGGGCCGAGGATGGGCAGGCATTATTTCATAATGGGGACTGGATTCTGATTAACGATTTCACCTATACGCTCCGAGGCCAGGTAACCGAGGCTGAGAAGCTGTTGGACCAGTTATTCGCAGGGTCGTGGGAGAAGGTCAGCCAGGCGATTGACTTAGACCGGATCACCGATAGCATGGTGCGACTCGGGGCGGGACAATCGTTTGCCATTAACCCGAAGAATAGCTAGCTTCAGCCTAGACTGGCCAAGGTGATGAGGTTGATGGAGCGGTCAATTTGGAATTCGACATGATATCGTTGGAGGCGATATGGAGTTAAGAAGTGGCTTCGGCGGTTGCGACTATTCCGAGAGGTGCTTATGCTGCTTGTGCATATATGGGCCGGGCTACTAGGTCGGGGACTGGAGGTGGCGACGCTGTGGCATTGCGATTCATGGCAGCTTATCTGGAATATTTTTATGATGGATAGGTAGGTGATGATCGTCACTGATCGAGATAAGATGAAAGCAATCCGCGATAATGCTCGCAAGGTGGCACGATTTGTCCCCAAAGCGATTGGGCGGATGATCGTGGCTTATATTATATGGCTGCTGGATATTGAATGGGTGCTCTGTTGAGAGTGTGGACTAGCTGAGCCATGCGAAGAGCAGCTAGAATTCATGTGGAGAGATGGAAGTTCAAGTATATGGGACATGGAACGGCTTAGTTGAAAACTTGCCCGAGTGATGTAGGCAGGCATAGGTGTGAAAATTGGGGTAGGTCGGTATCGGCCGATTGCAATCGAGATAGGGCGGCGAATCCGAGGGCTGGTAACAAGGCAGCTGGAGAATTAAATGGACGATGATGATGACGACGATGATAATGTCGAGATCGATCCGACGATAGGTGAGCCGGTTGATTGCAGTGGGAGCTGGAACATCGTTTGGGATCTACAGTCCACGCACGGGACGCGAATCGCGAGGCAGCATTACGCCGTGCATATTGGCTTCCCCGGCAAGCTTCAACCCGAGATAATTGCGACTTTTAAGGAGATCAATAAGCTATGGCACCAGTTTTTAGAGGGCCGGAGCGCAGAGGAAGAAGGCAGGAAAGATAAGCGCAAGAGAGAACCGGCAGCTGGACCATAGAGCACTAACAGCTCTATAGAGTCGACGAGGCGCAAGCGGAAGAAGACTGATAAGGGGGTGATCTAGAAGCAGAAGATGGAGGATGCTATGGCCGATAGACTTCAAACGCTACTTGGACCGGAGGCTACTTGGCGGTCTGAAAAGCAAGCCGAGAGCATGCGTTCGATCATGGCGCTCAAGACCGACTAGACAGCAATCAGCGTACTACCGACAGGGGCCGGGAAGAGCATATTATTCATGCTGCCGGCGGTGATGCAGGAGACAGGTACGAGCATTGTTGTAGTGCCGTTCGTGGCGCTTATGGATGACTTGGTGACACGAGCGATGGCAATGGGCGTAGACTGCATCCGGTTCAGGTCGTTGTTATACTCTGGGCGAGAGGGTGCGCCACGAGCTGCATAGCTTGTCGTTGTTAGTGCCGATATTGTATCCAGGTCGGAGTTCTCAGGTTACGTAGATAGATTGTTATGTGCAGGCTTGCTGCAGCGGATATTCGTCGACGAGTGTCATGCGGTGATCATAGACATTGGATATCGGGCCAAGCTCGGCGAGCTAATAAGTTTATGCTGATTCGGTTGTCCGATGGTACTATTGACGGCAACATTGCCAAGGGTACTAGAGGATTGGTTCCGTAGCGAGATATTGGCGGAATTGGCAATCATGGTGCGGGATCGGACGACGAAGGCGAATTGTCGATATTGGGTTGAGCAGGTCCAGGCCGGATATGGGGCTGTTGAAGAACATATAATCAAGGTCATCCAGGAGCTAGATAAAGACATGACGGGCTGTTAGAAGGGGGTTATATACTATAGGTCGAAGGGACAGTGCGAAGCTATGGCTGACGAGATCGGGTGTGGATTTCATTATAGTGGGATGGGCGAAAAGGAACGCTATGAGGCGCGGACAGCTTGGGTCGAAGGTCGTATAAGTCGTTGGATCATAGCAATAACCGGGCTAGGGACCGGGATCGACATCGAGGGCATTGTCGCTGTGGTATATATGGAGAAGCCATATAGGCTAGTGGACTTTGTGCAGCAGACAGGCCGAGGAGGGCATTGGGTGGGAGAGGTGGTTAGGTCAATCATCGTGCACAATGGACGACCGCAGCGAGAGGATCGACATCGCAGCTTTGTGGACGATACAAATTAGGCACAGATGAACAAGTTCATGTCGACACCAGGTTGTCGACGAGCCGTTATTTCCGCATTCATGGATGGGGTAGTGGGCGAAATATGCAGGGACGTGGATAGTGCTGAGCTTTGTGATCGATGCGAATTGGTTACATTGGCGCATGATAACGAGGCTAATGATGGTAAGACGAACGAGAATGAGGAGAGTTAGAGTAATGATATAGTGGAGGGCGGGGATATATAGAAAAGATTTAATAAGGAAGAGGGTATGCGGATTAGAACGCTTTTCTGGTGGCTAGATGATATCGCAGAGGAGTGCCCGATATATCATGTCCGACGTCATCAAAAGGGACTAGAGATAGGGGAGGTCCTAGATGAGCCGCGGCATAAGAAGGCCGGGCAGTGGTGCAAGACAGTAGCAGAGAAAGGGTATGATGCCGTGCGTAGGCAGATCAGGTTTAAAGAGCTATCATGCTGCTTTATATGTAAGCTGCCGTTAGACTGGTGCGAGGAAACGCGGGACGAATAGGGCAGCTGTATGTATAAGGATAAGCTATTGCCGGTGGTATTGTTCGGGTTGAGGAGCTGGCGAGTCAGACATATAGCAAGGGCGGAGTTCGGGATTGATATAAAGGATAGGAAGGCATTTTATCGCTGGCTAGGGGTTGAAAGGCGGTTTCACGGGATGAAAGGGACGAATGCACATGCTTTATGGGAAGCAGTGATTTGGGAGATATATAAGGGTAAAAAATAGATATCTATAGGGTAATATTATTATAGAAGAGGGTTATACGGATAGATAAAAAGGAAAGTAGAAGATATAAGAAAAAAAGAGATATAGGGTAGGAAAGAGAAGAATAAAAAGAATGGAGAAAATAAGACAAAGAAGTCAAGAGTGAATGATTAAAAAGTGAAAGTAAATAATTAAATATAAAAAAAGTAATTAGGGACGTAAACCCGTGGTAATTAGCTCCCGGCAGGGGCGCGGCAGCGCTAATAGAAAAGAAAAGTAGATAAGAAGGCGTTAGGGGTGGGTGGGTGAACCCGTGCAAACTAGCTCCCGGCAGGGGTGCGGCAGCACACGAGGGGTAGAGTTAGAAGTTTAGTTAGGTTTAGATTTGAGATATAAATGAATATAAGAACGCGATGATATTAGGCCCGGAGAGAGTAAGGAGATTTATCTGCTGGAGGCAGTGCGCACGGCAGGTGCTGGGTTAAGGTAGGATAAGAGTTAGAAATAGAAATAATTATAGAATTATATAGGTTATATTTAATTTTAGGCAATAATGAAATATTTTAAGATTAAGAAATAAAATTAGAGATTATAATCAGTATATATATATATATATAAGAGTAATAAGTGAGGATATAGGTAATGAAGGAGTAATTAAAATATAAGAAAGAATATAAAGGTTTTATTATAAATAGTTTTATAAAAAAAAAAGAATAAGAGAGTTAAGGTTGAATAATATAATAAGAGTTATAGATTAAGTAAAAAGTTAAAAACAAATTAGCCGTCCGCCGGAGGCGGTGCGCACGGCAGGTGCCGCATTAGCGGAAGGGTTAGGGTTGCGTTAGCGTAAGGGTTAGGGTTAAATAGCTAGGGTTAAGGTTTTAAAAGAGTATTACTATAAATATTTTTTATAAGAAGTAATAGCTAATATAATATAATTAGAATAAATGGTTGTTAATATTATTAGATTGAGAAGTAATTGCTAATATTATTAAGATAAGAAATAGGTTATAAGAAATAATTGCTGATATTATTAGACTGATAAGTTAGAAAGCAACCGCTGATAGTATTAGACTGAGGAGTAGGAAATAACCGCTGACGTTATTAGACTGAGGAGTAGGAAATAACCGCTGACGTTATTAGACTGAGGAGTAGGAAATAACCGCTACTCAAGAATTAACGTCGAAAACGGGCCCCATTTCCGTTTCCTATCCAATCACGGTCTCCTATTTTCAACAAGGGTTTGAGAAGACAAAACGGGGCCCGTTCCTAATCGTGCTTGTTTACATCAATCGCGAAACGGGCCCCGGTTCGCGTCGTCTTGGTCCGTGCCAACCATATAGACCTAACTCCAAATTCCAAATCGCACGCAGTGGGTGCGAAATAGAATCCCATATAAAATGAAACCACGCTATTGATGACAGGGGGTAGGCGCGAATTAGAAATGGGGGGTTAGTGCGAATTAAAACCCAATTATAAATATAGATAATATTAGTACCATTAGAAAGCGAGGAAGTAGGTGAGTATCCTATGAGAGTTTTAGAGCGATCCCATTTAATTTGTAGTTAGAGTTCTAAGTTGAAGTTTAATGGTCAATTGAATGATATAGTAAGAAGTGGATATCATAAGAGGAATTGACTAGCTTGATTGGCTAGAGAATTCATGGATCGCAAGCCACGAGCAAGTTAGCATTTATAATGGAGTTCGATGGCAAGCATCTTCAAGATTAAGGGGATAGGCAAAAGAAAGCAAGGGCAAGAGTAAAGAGATAAAGGAGTCGGGCGATATATCTATAAAGCTTGCTAGCCATTATCCAATTCCTAACTCTAAATTCCAAATTGCATGCAGTGGGTGCGAAATAGAATCCCATATAAAATGAAACCACGCTATTGACAATAGGGGGTAGGCGCGAATTAGAAATGGGGGGTTAATGCGAATTAAAACCCGATTATAAATATAAATGATATTAATATCATTAGAAAGCGAGGAAGCAGGTAAGTATCCCATGAGAGTTTTAGAGCGATCCCATTTAATTTATAGTTGGAGTTCCAAGTTGAAGTTTAATGGTCAATTGAATGATATAATAAGAAGTGGATACTATAAGAGGAATTGACTAGCTTGATTGGCCAGAGAATTCATAGATCGCAAGCCACGAGCAAGTTAGCATTTACAATGGAGTTCGATGGCAGGCATCTTCAAGATTAAGGGGATAGGCAAAAGAAAGCAAGGGCAAGAGTAAAGAGATAAAGGAGTCAGGCAATGCATCCATAAAGCTTGCTAGCCATTATCCAATTCCCATCATAGCATGCACTATAGAACCATTTATTCATTTACCTGCATTTCCATTTCCCATTTATAAAGATTGCGGGATTGTATGTATTGCCAATGAGGTATTTACCCATTTAAAGAAGAACTATGCGCTAATATCCATATTAGAAGCAAGTTAAATACAGGAGGTAACCAAAGCAATTCCTAGTATTATTAAGGACCAAGCTAGGTTAGAGAAGTAGGAATTGCCATTACCGACAATTAAATGGATCTTATATTTATTACCGCCTAAGGACGATGGTAGAGGGTATGATCAGTATAGGTATATAGGTTTGAATGACCGGCGCATATTGGACCATTATAGAGTTCAGCATGGGTTTATTGGTGGCCGCAAGAGAGGACGATATGCAGGGCGAATAGCGATGATAGAGAAGCCATGGAGAGAAGGTGTACGATATTAGCGATTATTCTAGACCCGAGCGAAAAGCGGCTTTATTGAGGTTAAATATAGTATTGAGCTTTGCGAAGGTGAGGACCGGGGAATAGAAAGCATCGACCAAATGGCCGATTTTTTAAAGCGAATCTACCAAGAGGATAAGGAGGCATTCGAGAGCGAGAACAAGGCATAGATATAGAATATCCATGATAAGTGAGAGGCGAACCTATGGTTAAACTGAATAGGATGGCCGGCATATTTAGATGGAATTGAGCTGGATATATTATAAGAGTCAATGCGAGCGATCGAGGACAATGAACCCATGTTATAGCGGAAGTGGGCAATATTCAATTCCATGTTGGATTAAGTATATGCAGCCGCCATTCGATGCAGCCCAGGGTCAGCCGAGTTGTTCGAAATCGAGCGTAAAGAGGTCCATGTGATGACACCAATGCTAACTCTAAATTCCAAATCGCACGCAGTAGGTGCAAAATAGAATCCCATATAAAATGAAACTATGCTATTAACGATAGGGGGTAGGCGCGAATTAGAAATGGGGGGTTGATGCGAATTAAAACCCGATTATAAATATAGATAATATTAGTATCATTAGAAAGCGAGGAAGTAAGTGAGTATCCCATGAGAGTTTTAGAGTGATCCCATTTAATTTATAGTTAGAGTTCTAAGTTGAAGTTTAACGGTTAATTGAATGATATAGTAAGAAGTGGATACTATAAGAGGAATTGACTAGCTTGATTGGCTAGAGAATTTATGGATCGCAAGCCACAAGCAAGTTAGCATTTACAATGGAGTTCAATAGCAGGCATCTTTAAGATTAAGGGGATAGGCAAAAGAAAGCAAGGGCAAGAGTAAAGAGATAAAGGAGTCAGGCAATGCATCCATAAAGCTTGCCAGCCATTATCCAATTCCCATTATAGCATGCACTATAGAACCATTTATTTATTTACCTGCATTTCCATTTCCCATTTATAAAGATTGCGGGATTGCATATATTGCTAACGAGATATTTACCCATTTAAAGAAGAACTATGCGCTAATATCCACATTAAAAGCAAGTCAAATATAAGAGGTAACCAAAGCGATTCTTAGTATCATCAAGGACCAAGCTAGGTTAAAGAAGTGGGAATTGCCATCACTAATAATCGAACGGATCCCATATTTATTATTGCCCAAGGACAATAGTAAAGGGTATAATTAGTATAAGTATATAGATTTAAATGACCGGCGCATATTGGACCATTATAGAGTTTAGCATGGGTTTATTAGTGGCTGCAAGAGAGGACGATATGCAGGGCGAATAGCAATAATAGAGAAGCCATGGAGAGAAGGTATACAATATTAGCAATTATTCCAGACCCTAGTAACCAATGATAAAACCAACTCTAGTAGAGTTGGTTTTCTCGACCCACTTAAACCCTAGTAGAGTTGATT
>JAMAKE010000269.1:0-18680 GCA_023628695.1 Nectriaceae sp. PG4201
AAGGGGGCATATAAAGCATTATAATCTTATATTCCTTGCAATAGTCTTTAAATGCAGCTAAATAGTAGCTCCTATGCCTATTAAAGATTAAGAGATAATGCATATTATTTAATCGATTAATTATATGCTAATATATATTATAAGTAAGTAGACTACCTAAGCAAGTAAACTATAAATCCCTTAAATCTCCTCCTTTCTATTTAATCAATTAATTCTTAATAGCAAAGAATATCTCAATTAAATAAAGAAGCAAATATCCTTCTTACTATTTAAGCTCTTTAATAAGACCTAAAGCTTAGCATCTAATGCGCTGCAGCTATTTATATAGTCCCTTATATAACCCTTATTTATCAATAGAAGGGCCTGCGTTCTCAAGCTAATCTT
The DNA here is from genome assembly GCA_023628695.1 of Nectriaceae sp. PG4201. Taxonomy (NCBI): domain Eukaryota; kingdom Fungi; phylum Ascomycota; class Sordariomycetes; order Hypocreales; family Nectriaceae; species Nectriaceae sp. PG4201. The sequence continues at coordinate 385 of JAMAKE010000269.1, forward strand.
ATACTTAATTCGCAGAAGCTATCTAATCTAGAGGAATAGACAATTGTTAAGTATATCCTTAATCTAGATTCCTAAGGGTTTCCTCTATGCCTGCCTATTATTAAAGAAATAGCTAATTAACTGCTTGCTAAGCAAGAGGCATAACCTATTAGCAAGCATTAGGCTTTTAACTTCGTTAGGCGCTAACTATAGCTTTAAATGCATTCCTTTTATAAATATAACTATAAGAGGGCCTAATGCAAAGATCTAGCCCTTATTTGCTAGTAGTTCTTACTTATAGAGAATATAATAGCAAAATATAGCATTAGATTAAATAATCTATTTAACTTTAATAAGACTAGCTTCCTTATAGGCATTATTAGCAGCAGAATAGTTATAATAGGTATAGAAAGGCAAGGAAACCTAAAATTAATTTAGCCTAGAAGCCATAAGTAGGTTATAGTCATCCAAGCTATAAATGCAGCTAGGTAGTCAATCCTGCCATTTATCATTGTTATAGGCTAATATTATCTTGCAACCTAGTACTAAGATCATAGCCTTCTAAGCAATTGGGCTATCTTAATAACTTAAAATAGCTAGATTAATAACAAGATAGGGCTTAAGTGGCTAAAGCACTTCAATTAATATATAGCCACTCGATTAAATGGTCTCTATTGTCTCCTAATCCTCGATAGGCATAGGAGCTACCATTCAATTGAATTCAAGGACTATTGCAAGGAACATAAGATCATTATACTCTATATGCCCCCTTATTTATCATATTTACTTTAGCCTCTTAATATAGCCTACTTTGGGCTGCTTAAGTAAGTATATAGAAAGCAGATAGAGCATTTAATCTAGAGCTCGATAACTTATATCTCAAAGACCAAGTTCTTCCTAGCATTTCATGCTGCCTTCTAAGCCTCCCTTATAGAGAAAAATATTAAGGGGGGTTTTAAAGGAGCTAGGCTTATTCCTCTTAGCCTAGAATTAGTTATTTAGAAGCTTGATATGCAGCTACGGACTCCAACGCCTGCCGAAGGGGAGCCTAACCTCCCTAGCCCTTGGGTCTCTTTAATACTAAGGACAGCAACTGAGGCTAGCTCTCAGTTAGAATACCTTAGAAGATGGATCAGAAGACATCAAAGCAGCTCCCTAGCCTCTATTTTAAGGGCCTTAAACTCTCTTGCTAAAGGGACGGAAGCTATGATGCATTAAGTGGCCCTATTGAAGTCCAAGGTCTAGATCCTTTGGCAGGCAAATGCAACCCTTAGTAGGAGATATAGGGCAAAGCGGACCCGGCTGCAGGATAGAGGGAAGATGACTATATAGGAAGGAAGAGATGCAGTCGATTAAATAGTCCCTAATGCAGAGGGAGAGGCTGGATTATCGAGGAATAGAGGCTAGGCAAGGGGGGCATAATCGATGGAAAGGCGCTATGGGCTCTGTAGGCAGCCTAGTCATAGCTTAAGGACCTATGAGATAGTAGTTTAGACTTTTGAAGAAGAGGAAAGTAATTAGTTTGAATTGATTGAATAGTTAATTATATTTTTATTGTGATTTTTAATTGGAAGGTTAATTAAAGTAGTTTACTTGCTTAGGTAGTTTACTTGCTTATGATATATATTAATTGAAATGCTTAAGCTACTTAAGGCTTATCTTATTATTAGTCTAGCTATTTTAAGTTATTAAGATAGCTTAATTGCTTAGAAGGTTATAATCTTAATATTAAGTTGCAAGATAATATTAGCTTATAATAATAATAAATAGCAAGACTGCTTACTTAGCTATATTTATAGCCTAGATAATTATAACTTACTTGCAGCTTCTAAGCTAGATTAATTTTAAGTTTCCTTGCCTATTTATACTTATAATAACTATCTTATTATTAATAATGCTTATTAAGAAGCTAGTCTTATTAAAGTTATATTAATTATTTATATTAATCTTATATTTAATAGCTATATTCTATATAAATAAGAACTACTTGCAAATAAGAGTAAGATCTTTATATTAAGCCCTCTTATAGTTATATTTATAAAATAAATGCATTTAAAGCTATAATTGCTACTTAATAAAGTTATAAGCCTAGCGCTTGCTAATAAGTTATGCCTCTTGCTTAGTAAGCAGTTAATTGGCTATTTCTTTAATAGCAAGTAAGTATAAAGGAAACCCTTGAGAATTTAAGTTAAGAATATACTTAATAATTATCTATTTCTTTAGGCTAGATAGCTTGCGTTGCTTTAGGGCTTAATTGGCTTGCAAAGTAATGCCCTTTTGGCAGTGGCATAATTAGCTTCTAAGGACTTAATAGAGCTCTATAGCGCGATAAATGCTTAGCTTTAGGCCTTGCTAAAGAGCTTAAATAGCAAGAAGGACCTTTGCTTTAGTATTTAATTAAGATATAATTTATTGTTAAGAATTTAAGAATTAAATTGAAAGGAGGAGATTTAAGGGATTTTTAGGCTATATGCTTATATGGGCTGCATACTTATATAGGCTGCATACTTATTATATATATTAATTAAGAATTAATTAATTAAATAAAAAGGAGTAAAATTAAGGGATTTTTAATTTATATACTTAAATAATTTATATGCTTATTAAATATATTATATATTAAAGGTTTATTTAAATTTAAGTCTTATATTATTATATAAAGGGTCAATTTAATAAATAATAATAATTTATAATATATTTAATAAGTATATAATGCATTTAAATGCATAATATAAAAATCTCTTAATTCTTTATCTTTTTATTTAATTAATTGATTCTTAATAACTAAGTATATCTTAATTAAATATTAAGGTAAGAATAGTCCTTGCCCTTTAAGCTCTTTAATAAGACTTAAAACTAAGTCTTTAATGCATTATAAGAAGCTATTAAGTTCTTAAGCCTTAGCTATATTGCTAATAGAAAGGCATTCCTTTTATTAATAATATTATCTTAAGATTGCAAATAGTTTTTAATTTAAAGAAATAAATAATTGCTAAGTATATTTTTAATTTAAGTTTCTAAGGATTTTCTTCTTATCTTCTTAATATTAAAAAAATAATTAATTAATTACTTATTAAATAAGAGAAATAGCTTATTAAAAAGTATTAAGCTTTTAATTTTATTAAGTATTATTAATAGCTTTAAATATATTCTTTTTATAAATATAGCTATAAGAAAGTTAAATATAAAGATTTAATTTTTATTTATTAATAGTTCTTATTAATAAAGAATATAATTATAAAATATAATATTAAATTAAATAATTTATATAATTTTAATAAGATTAAATTTCTTATAAATATAATTAAAAGTAAAATAATTATTATAAATATAAAAAGATATAAAAATTTAAAATTAATTTAACTTAAAAATTATAAATAAGTTATAATTATTTAAGTTATTAATATTAAAGAGTAAATAATCTTATTATTTATTATAATTATAAATTAATATTATTTTATATTGACCTAAGGCTATATTAAATAATATAAATTGCCTTATAGCTAATATTAATAATATTAATAATAGCATAGTCTTATAAGCTAAAAAGATTTAAAGCTATATTAAGCTTAAGGCATAAGTATGCCTTGTCCTTTATATAGCCTTTATAAGTAATGCTAATACCTTATGCAACTAAGGCCTCCTTTTAAACATAGAATTATATAACTACAAGCTATATAATAAGGGCCTTTAACTTATATAATATTATAAGTACTATATTAGCATTAGAGCTCGCACATTGTGATTGGTCCATTTTCATAGTCTTTAAGTATTTAAGGATGCATTTGTCCTTAGTAGAATGAGACAAGTAGACTTTCCCCTGACTTCACACTTCCTTCTTGAAATATATTATTAAGTTAAATTATTCCTCAATAAACTCTTTCCCTTTTATCTTTATAATTTTATGAACTATTTAATTAAATGCAATTATAATTAAATTATATAATAATTTTTAAGATTTAAGAGCCTAAGTTAAGCATTTTAAGAGTCCTAATAAGACATATTGAGGCCCGTTCCACGCCCTTGATTTTAAGGGATAAACCTATCTTTGGCAGTGGTATATTTCCTCCCTTTAATAAAATGGTAATCATGCTAAGGAGAAACGTTTTATATTAGCAAGAAAGCCCTTCAAAGGTTAATAAGCTAATATAGAATGACACTTCTATGCTATCATGAGAACCCGATATATTAACACCATGCTTTGATGAAGCAGGCAAAGGAGCAAAGAGGGTAAACCTTATTGGGACTATTTGATCTATTGATTGTTAAGCAAATGGAATTGATAAGGATGAGAATTTCCAACAATAGCCCAGTTAGCCTCCTTAGGCAATATAGCATTAATTGCCCCGGTGAAAGGCATTAGTAGAATAAGGATATATTTTTATTGATGCAACCATTGGAATACTTCTAGGAGTAGTAAAATTATAACCCCCTTTTAATTATTAACTATTTAATTAATTAAATTAAGAAACCATTTAATTAAGGTTATATAAAGAAGGACAATCTAAAGAGGAAATTAAAAGTATTAATCTCCTTAACTACTCTTCTATTCTTAGCCTTGGCAATATAACCCTAGCTTTTTCTAAGGAATAGTTATAGCTAGCTATTCTATATTAAATATTAGGAGGTTGCTAAGGAAGAAAGCTAATGCAATAATAGACTATTTAGCTAGAATGAGAGTCCTTAATATCTTAGCAAGGGCATGAAGGTAGAAAGTGAGGCTAATGAGATAATAACCTTAAGTCAATAGGAGGATGAGGCAAGAGGAGGAAGAAGTTAATAAAGATATTCTAGATAAGATAGTCAATAGGAAGAGATAGTTAAATCTTGCCTTATATATTATTATAATTTACTTAAACCCTAAGCTATTATTTAGATATGATCTTTATACTTCATTTAACTTCTTTTGACTTCTTATACTTATTAACTATTTAATTAAAAGGGATTAAAACTAATATGCAAAGATATCTATTTAATCTTCTATATTCCTAAAGACACCGGACTCTAAGACTAGCTTAGAGAGAGGGAAGGAACTATAGAGATACTTAGACGACACCCTCAAGGAACTAGCAAATGCTATTAAGGATAGTATCAGTCAAGCTAGCTATCCTCGCCTTATAGATAGACATTTCAATCGCAAGTTTGCTAGCAGCAATATTATTAAGTTCCTTAAGATATATAATGAATATATTAAGGAAATGGGGATAAGTAATAGCGCAAAGTAGAATTGCTTGACTTCTTTTGTTATTCTAGACCTAGAGATAAAAGTTAAATATGCAATCTATAATTGCAATTAGCTAGAAGCTCAAATTAACCTAAAGGAGCAGTTTAGGATATAAGATAAAGACTAGATATAGAACCCGCAGGACAAGCTGGACTGCCTTAACATGGAAGACCTCAAGGGATATCCATTGGACTATGTTAGGATCATTGAGTGGTTAAGTGAATATGCATTCCTATGCCGAAAGATCAATCTAACGAGATAGGCCAAGTTCTCTTTATACTTGAAATATCTCTATAATGCTATGCTAAACAAAGTTCTTATCAGCATTTGCAATAGATCTTAGAAGACCCTTTAGGAACTAATAAAGATAAGTTATATAGATCTTTAGAGATTGATTAAATCCTTTATAGAAATAAGAGTTCTTCTAAAGATGCAGAAGGTATCTTTTACCTTATGCTATCTTATTATTCCTATGCAACTAGAATATAACCTATCTCTCTAAATATATAATAGGAGAAGTTAACCTTAGTCTTTAATAAGGGAAGAATAATGCTAGAAGACCCTAGAGCCTGCGGTGGATCTAGTTAATTAACTCATTGCAATGATTGAGAAGTGGCATATAAATGCTATAGAGCAATAGAAGCAATAGTTTGACCTCTTTACTAAATAAGTTATGAGAGGGCTTCTCTTAGCTAGGAATTAAGTTCTAAGGGCATTATAAGTTATAGCTATTAATAGGATATCCTATGTTGAGGATAATAGCTCTAGGGAGGTATAGATTAATGCAATAGGCTTTAGCAGAAGGTGCTTCTATTATGATGTAACTAGACACTTCCTTAATATATATTGAGATTGCAAGCTTGATATAAGCTATGGGCTTGTTAAGTATAACTTAGATATAGGCCTTATAAAGATAGGCCCTAAGGAGCAGATACTACCCCTGCATCCTATGGGGAGGTTTATTTTAAAGGGATCCTCTATCCAAAGGTTTATCTTCCTTTGGATCCTATATTTTAATAGATCCTTAGAAATCTAGATCCTTAATTAAGTCTTAAAGAAGATAAGACAATGAAGAGAAGACTAGAATGCAAACGACATAGAGAACGGGATCCTATAGGAATTCTTCAATAGGGAAGCATCTATGGAGTATTGGCTGCCGGACACTAAAGATACAAAGGCTCTATCTATAACGACCAGCACGATCTAGGTTAACAATATGCCATTTGATTAAGTAGTTGCAATTGAAACCAATATAGTGGAAGCTATAAACGCAGTAAAAAGACAGAGACTGGATGGATCTAAGGATACCGATGAGGCTGCTCAATGCACAACCAAAGATATTAGACAAGAAATAGTACCCCCAATATCAGAGGAATAAGCTAAGAAGATAAAAGATCCTAAGGGGAAATTGACTATAGAGGAATAAAGGGAATGCATATAATAAAAGATAGTTAATAATATTATAGCTTGGAAAGTCAAAGTAGCTATATTAGACCTCTTGTTACTTAACTCCCCTATTGGAAATGCTATTGCAAAGGAATGCAAGGATTTAGCCAATGGAGTAGAAGCTACCCTTTAGGAAGATAGCAAAGGACTAGTTCTTAATATAGATATAAGCATTAAAGCCAATTTAATTATGCTAGAAACCTAGGAAGGCCGCGACTAAGCATTAGAATAATATTAAAAGATAGCTAAAGAGTGCGGTTTTTTAATATTTATAATAAGGTTAGATAAAGGAAAAGTCGCTAGACTATTTAATTGAGTAGTTAACCTTATAAATATAGAAGGGCAGATTCTAGTACCCTCGCAAGAACTCCTAAAGCTTATAGTTAAGCTAGGAAGTCTAGAAAGCTATCTAGTTAAAGCAATAGTAGATATAGGCTCAGAGGTTAATATCATTAAAGCCTCTTTAGCTAAGAGGTTTAAGCTTAAGGTCGAAGGAACTAAGGTTAAAATGAAGTTATACTCTTATAATAAGGTTTATTTAAAAGGGATAATAATAGTTAACCTATATATAGGCAATGTCTAGATTAAATAATAAGTATATATTATAAATATATCTATTATATAACCCTTTATTCTCAGGATGCTCTTTATTAGGTCTGCAAGAGTCTCTTTTAAATATAATTTAAATAATTAAATGGTCTTGAGCTGCCTCTTAGGAACTATGCAAGTATAAAGCCCTATGGCTAGCTCTATTAAATAGGGCATAGACACTACTTAGGAATCCTTGAAGGCAAGGTTATTTAAACCTACTTAAACTATAGCTCTTACCATTGACTATGACAATTAGCCTAAAAGCAATAAGGATATAAATAAGCCAGAGAAATACCCAATTCTTAGACTCAAAGGTTTAGATCTATTTAATTAAGTGGTTCTACTTAGTTTTAATAAAGGAAAGTTATTATTAGCTAAGATAATAATAGCTATTGCCTAGGAATAGAAATGGGCTACCCTATAGGAGCTAAGAGAACCTAGCAATGAGTAGCAACCTTTCCTTATAAATACTCTATATAAGAAGAAAGAAGTCAAAGTGCACCTAAGGGATAATATCCCTTTCAATGGGACTATCCCTAAAGGGAATGCAAACTAAAAGAAGGCAAAGTAGCTAGAAGTGCAAGGATTAATAGATAAGTCCACTCCCTTCTTGGACTTAATCATGCTAAAGTTCTCCTTAATAGAGAAAGGGATAAGGATTTATAGCAACCGACTCAAAGGATTACTTGATTAAGTGGATAAGGAGCTTATTAAATAAGAATTGGCATTATTTCTTTAGATAATATATAATAAGGAAGCTGCCCTTTCTTAGGATTTCAATGAGAGCGGGAAAGTCAACCCCTTAGTTGCTCCTCTATAGGTAATTAAAAGTGATTGACTATAAGGCATGGCAGTTAGCTAATATTCCGATCCTTAAGGCTATGGAAGGGAAGCTCATGGAAATCCTATATAAATGCTTAGCCAACGGCATCCTAAAAGAGTCTTATGCAAGCTATTGCAATAGGTATTTCTTGGTCCTTAAGAAGGATAGAGAGCTCCGGTTTATCAATTTAGCCGAGAAGTATAATGCTATTACGATTCATAACATAGGAATACCCCTAGAAGCGGATGAATTTATAGATAATATCGCTATATGCAAAATGCTATCTCTCCTTGACTTCTTTTCAAGCTATGACCAGATTCCCTTAGCAGAAGAAAGCAAAGACTTAATGATAATTATGACCCCCTTAGGACTGCTAAGGATATATATATTGCCTCAAGGAGCTATTAATTCTATTGCTCAATTTACCCGGATTATCATAAGGATATTATTTGACTTAGTGCTAAGTGTATGCAGGCCGTTTCTTAATGATATTATAGTCAAAGGACCGAAGACCTGCTATAATGGGGAGGAATTTCAACTTAGTATGCGTAGATATATAGTAGAGCATTTGATTAACCTTGATAAAATGCTTGTCAATATTGAATTGGCAGGCTGCATAGTTATAGGGATAAAATTATAGTTCTGCCAATTAATAATTATAGTGGTTGGGTACCTATGCAGGACAAATGGCCGAAGTCCTGCTAAAGCAAAAGTTCTTAAGATCGTGGAATGGACTATATGTAGCGATATATAAGAAGTTAGAAGCTTCATAGGCATGATAGGTTTCTATTGGATATGGATAGAACATTATGCCTAGATAGCTAAACCCTTGATATGTCTCTTGAAGAAAGGTGTTATATTTATATAGACCGAGGATCAGTAGAATGCTATAGATATACTTAAGGACCATTTGATCAAGAGGCCTATTTTAGTCTTAATAGACTACTTAAAAGGCGCAAGGGTAATTATGCTTATAGTGGATGTTAGCAGCAAAGGTTAGGGATGCGGCTTGATGCAAGAAATCGATAGGAAGAGATATGCTATGCGATATGAATCTCGAGTCTAGATTGCATTAGAATGGACTTATAATGCTATTAAAAGGGAATATAGAGCTGTGCTTTATGCGATTAGACGGTTGCGAAGTTACTTATATAGTATATACTTTATCCTTAAGACCAATGCCTAAGTCTTAGTCTATCAATTGAATGGCAATGCAAATAATGTTCCTAGCGCTCTTATTATAAGGTAGATTATATATATCCTCCTATTTAACTTCATTATATGGCATATACCTAGAAAGAAGAATAGTATGATAGATAGCTTATCTTGCAAGCTAGAAGGACTGTCTAATTAAATGGATTGAGACTGCGAGGGCGATATTGAGGACTTTATTGACACTCAATTAAATGTTATATAAATAAGAACCCTGGACAATAGCTACTCAGAAGAATATAAGGAGATAGCGAAATTTCTAGTATTATTATAAAGGCTAGAAGGAATATTATCCTAAGACTTTAGGAGGCTTAAAAGGGTAGCTTAAATGTTTATAGTTAAGAAAGGAAAGCTTTAAAAGAGGCCTGCCTAGGATATAGCTCTCCCTAGGCTAGTGATAGATAATAAAGAAACTCAAAGAAAACTCATTATAATATGCTATAAGGATTATAGGCATAAGAGGAGATAGATAATATATAAGCTCTTAGCAGATAGGTTCTATTGGAAAGGCCTTTGGAATTAAGTTATGCAAGCTGTCTTAAGTTGCCTAGAGTATCAAGGGTATGCTAGTCTCAAGGCAAGAGAACTAGCTATATCAATTGCTCTAGGTTAACTAATAGAGAAGGTATACTTTGATATGCAATACCTATCATTTGATTAAGGGAATGGCTATCTCTTAAAGGCAAGATATGACTTGATAGGGTAGTTAGAAGCATCCCTAGTGAAGATGCTAAACTTAAAGGTCTTTACCCATTTTGCAAGGAATATTATTTGGAGGTTCAGTCTTATGTTAGTTGCTATTATTAATAGAGGACTGGAAATAAAGGCTATGTTTATTAAGGTTCTTATGGATCTAGGTATAAAGATAGTTATAACCTCGGCATATAACCCGAAGGCTAATGGGATAGTGAAAGCTAGATACTACTCCATAATATTAGGCCTAGCTAAGATAACAGGGCCAAAACGGAAATGGAAGAACTTCCTAGGACCTATGTTGCTAGCGGATAGGACTGCTATATAAGCATCATACAGAAAGTCAGCGTTTTAGCTTATATATAGGAGGGAACCTATCTTGCCCCTAGAGATAGAATATCTGACTTAGCGATTGATTAATTGGGACGAGGTTCAGATAAGTGAAGAGCTCTTAAAGGCCCGTTTTAAGGTACTTAGCAGATATACTAAAGATGTCGAAGAAGCCAGGAAAAGAGTTGCTGCCTTCCGGAAGAAGCTATCGGAACACACTAATGCTAATAATACCAATACCCTAAGGACAATGCCCTTAAAAGAAGGAGACCTAGTGCTTAAATATAGCATGCCTAGAGCATTTAATTACTTATATATTGCTAAGATAGAGATGAAATGGGAAGGCCCTTATTATATTAGCAAGAGATCACTAGTCTCTAGCGCCTATTACCTCTATACCTTAGATAGAATTAAGTTAAGTAAGACATTTAGCAGGGATTATCTAAAGAAGTTTATAAGGGATTTATATAATTAATAGTCTTTAGATGCAAATAATTGGCTGCTAGCTAGAGAAGGTATTTTTAAGAGGAGCGAAATGCTTGCTAAAGCTAAAGATAATAAGAGTGACTCCTTAGTTTCAATATCACTATCTAATAAAGATAATAATAATGACTTTGAACCATTTAATTAAGAGGATATTGATAAAGACGAAAGCCCTCTTGCTAGATTGGGGAGGTCTAGAGTGGAAGTCAAGATACTTGCACTTAGCTAAGTGGCAAAATCAAGATATACTAACTTCCTCTAAAGATCATGAAATCTTCCGCTAGCACCCTAGAGGACTGAGGACTATTGCTATTATAGGGAGGAGAGTGCAATGAAGATAATAATTTAGGAGCTAAAACTACCTAGCTGCTAAACTTAAAGCGAAAAACCCCTATTGCTTAGGGAGGTAAAAGAGGAAGGAACAAAGGAAATTCTAAGCCTATAAATTATAAATGCTATAAATATCGCAAGATTAAATGCTTCTATAAGTTACCTTTAAAGGAATATATAGAGCTTATATATTTAGCTCTATTTAAGTTATTGTTTTTCATAAGATATTGTTTTCCTTTTATAGATATAACTTAGGGGTAGCCCCCTTAGCAATTGACCTATCATTTTATTAAGTTATAAAGAATAAAGATATACTAAGAATATAATAAAGATAAATAAAGAGAATTAATAGATTAAATAGTTTTAATGAGTTTCATTTATACTAAGGAAGAGAACCTATTAAAAATTCCACTTAACTCTAAAATACCCCAAAGCCTTAATATACCCTTAAAAGTCAAAAGAAGACACTTAATAAGGTTAGAACTAAGTGCTTTCAAGCTCATGACAATGCTTGCTAATATCCCTTATCTTTTGTATATTGCTTATGGGCTAGATATTGGTAATCTAAGGGCAGCTATGACAATTGAGAACCTTAGCGAAGTAGGTATTAAAAGAACGGGAGGCTAGGTTAAAATAACTTCTAGCAAGAGGAAGTTCAAGAGGTCTTATGCGAATAGCCTTAGCTTAGTAATTAATAAGGAAGCGCCATTTGCATAAAGAATTAGCATTCTAAATATAATTAGCGCATAAGCTATCCTAAAAGCCCTAAATAGAGAGATAGGCATAGAAGGGATAGAGGATATATTTATTATTGCTAGTAATAGACTTTATATAAGAATGGATGCAATGCTTGCATATCAAGAGATTCTAGCGTCCATAAGCAGCAATAAAGAGAGCCTTTAAGTGTTCAAGGCAAGAGATAAGGTTTGCAATGAAGGAGCTATTAGGATGCGCTACCTTAGCTAGGATATATATAGGGTTCAGTTTAACTATTGCATACTTTTGAATAATTAATTGAAAGGGTTTATCTAGTCTCATGATATTATGGAAGAAGGAAAGGAGCGAAAGAGCTAACAATTTATCTTCGCTTTGGGCTAGCGGCTTGAAGCTTAACTTAATATAGAGTAGTTCGCCCATTTGACCTAGAGCTATCTAGCTATATAACTAAACCTCGAGGCATCTCTTGGCTATGGTCTTTAGCCTCTGGCTATAGATATCACTAGGGGTAGTCTTATTAGTTTGACCCCCCATAGGAAGAGGATTGCTGCGAGTGAATTTGTCTTGATAGATATGATTGATAGAGATAGCCTGAATATCGGGAAGACGAGATGCAGGGACTATAGAGAGAAGGTTGAGCTTATTACTATATGAAGAAGGCATAGTAGGTAAATTAATTAAATGGTTAAGGGTTAAATAAGAGAGCTATAATGCAAGAAGAATTGAATATATAGTTATAAGAGGAGGAAAAGAATAAGAAAATAAAGAAAGGTTTAAATTAAGAGGTGAATAATAAGAGAGCTAATTCACTCCCTTGGAAGGTATAGCCGGGACTCTATCACTGCATAAGGTCAATGCAATAGCCAAGAGAGTGATTTAAAAAGAGATTAAATTGATTGCAACACTTAACTCTCTCTCCTTTAACCTTTTATCCCTATAAATGCTTATATATCCTATTGTCCCTCTTTATATTTAAGCCTCTATCCCCTCTCTATTTAATTAATTAGACCTTAAATCCACTACCTAAGATTAACTGCTTATAGACCTTTAAACTTATATATAAAGCTCCGAAGCCAAGCTACTTGCACTAGCATTTTCTGCCCTGCCCCATTATTATTCTTAATCCTTGAGCCTGCTAACCATTTGATTAAGCGCATATTGATTGTCTTGACCCGCAATGGCTGCTAAATTGTCTATTATTCCCTATATAGGGGGATACCTTGAACTCCCTCTCCTATTAGCATATATTAAGTGTAAGGGAAAGGATCGCAGGCCATTGCTATATTGTGATTAATGCGAAATGCACTCTAGAGCACCTTTAGAGAGGCTTATTACAAAGCAACCCCTTCAATTTCAAGGCTATATTAACTAGGATAAGATAGCAATGCTCTTTCTTCCTTACTATGAATTGCTAGAAGCTAAGTTCAAGGAAGAAATTAAAGCCATACCCCCTTGAATCCCTTTTTCTATGACTATCTTGAAGATATATAATAAAGCCTCTTGGCCATAATATATATATAATCTCTAGAAGTTGCTCCTCGATATATAAGACTGCAACTAGGCCTTTAACTTCGGTCTTTAATCTTTAATATAGACTCTTAGATATGAGCTAGAAGACTGGTTAGTCATTGCTCCTAAGGAGATCACAATCTATGCAGGATCGATTAAACGGAACCTAGGACATAATGAGCTTAAAATAAACCCCTTGTTAGGTAAGGGCATCGAGATAGTAAGCTATGAGGTTACCTTAGGCTATATTATACTAGAAGCTATGAAGCTAGCAATGCATAATCGCCGCTTCCTTGCTAGATTAATTAATTATAATAATAGTCATTAGGCCTCTTATATTTAGGATCGCTATAAGGGCTAATTCTATTTATTTGACTCTATATATAATAGCTATAAGAGGCAATTTAAGAAGACTGCATATGCCTAGAGATAAGCCTTAGTGCATATAGGGATGCCATTTAACTTTAATATCTTTAGGATCCCTTTAATACCTCAACTTATATTATAGGAGTATAGCTATGTCTGCATTGCTATGCTCTTTTATAACCTTTGTAGTCTAGTGGGCAATAACTACTATTAGACTATTGAACTTATAGAAGAAGAGATTATAACCTTCTTTAAGAATAAAGGCAAGCAGTTAAAACCGAGACCATTTAATCTAATGGTTAGGGACTGGATATAGGGACTTAAGTATATTGCTAATAATGCTGCTAAAGAGAAGGCTATTATTAACTTAATGCAAGGTTTCCTTATAGCTATTATTATAAATAAACTTAGAATGAGAGGGCGCTTATACTTTAAGGATAGAGTTATGCAGCCTATAGTCAATTATAATGGTCTATATAGACCTCTCGCACTAGGACAAAAGACAGTCCCTTAGAACGAAGCTTATATAGGCAAAGGAGGGTATTAACTATATATTAAATGCAAAGATATTATTATAGACTTAATAGCCTTTAAATATTAAATCATTAAAAGAAGTCTTAGCATAGCTAGGCAAGATTAAGTAAAATACCCTCTCTTTAAAGCAAGGGAATCAATTGAATTATATTAAGATGATTACCTCCTTGCTAGCCTTATTAAATATTATAAGAAGAAGGGGGTAGTCCTTTATAATAGAGGATTCAAGGTCATAATCAAGGGATTAAATGCTTCTATATCTATAGATATTGCCTTGCTATTATTTATCTATAAGAGACCTTTGAATTTAATGCGTCTAGAGGAAAATTGGAGAAAGCGGCCCTTGGTAAACTTAGCGCCCTTTAGCAAGATTAGCAGTAATAGAGTGAAGGTTTCTTAGAAGAAGACCAAGGGATTAAGTGCTTCGAGCTCCCTTCTTAGCTCCCTTAATATGCAAGCTACCCTAGAAGGTCTTAAGCTAGCTATAAAGGAGCTAGCTATCGGCAATAAGAAGACTAGAACTATTCTATGAAGGCCTACTATATAAGATGCTATAGTAATTAGTATATTGCTTAGTGACCTTGAGGATTATAACCTACAAGGACTGCAAGAAGCCGGGAGAGCTATGGTATATTATGCTCGCAATGCTCTTTAGCCTCCCTTACTCCTAATGCAATAGACTAATTACCTGCCTAAGTCCAGGATATATGCAACTTATATCCTTAATAGTCTCATTAATATCAATTAATAGGATTAGATCCTTGACTAAGCTATTTAGGGTATTATGCGCAAGGAGGCGCCGATTGAAAGTCGCTAGGATCGGTATAAATAGAGGTATAGTTAGACTTAGAAGGTCGTGGGGAGGAAGGATAATAGGAGGGAGGTTGCTCGATGGGAGACTGGGACTTAATTAAATGGTTTATATAGACTTTAAGCGTGATTTAGCTGAGCTAGTGATTGAAGACTACTTTAGGGTTAAGGATACTTATACCTGAGGATAGGCAGTATCCTCGAGGGGAGGTTTATATTGGCATTGGAGCTTGCATATTATAATTGGTCCATTTTTATAGTCTTTAAGTATTTAAGGATGCATTTATCCTTAGTAGAATGAGATAAGTAGACTTTCCCTTGACTTTATACTTTCTTCTTGAAATATATTATTAAGTTGAATTATTCCTTAATAAACTCTTTCCCTTTTATCTTTATAATTTTATGAACCATTTGATTAAATGCAGTTATGATTGAATTATATAATAATTTTTGAGATTTAAGAGCTTAAGTTAAGCATTTTAAGAGTCTTAGTGGGATATATTGAGGCCTGTTCCATGCCCTTGATTTTAAGGGATAAACTTATCTTTGGCGGTGGTGTATTTCCTCCCTTTAATAAAGTACTTTAAATTTAATTATATTATTAAGATATGCAAAGTAGTCTCAATATATAGCTAATGCAAAGGAAGCTAGCATTTATAAGATAAAATATACCTAGCCTAGGCAAGTAAGATCTTAAAATGCTATATACTTTGCAATAGCAAGCACTTAGCATAAAGTTAATATTGCCTTATTATAAAGAAATATTAAACTTAAATAAAATAAGCATACCCTTTATAGCCTTTATAATTTTAAGAATGCAATGCTCTTAATATTTAATTATATTAATTATATTAATTTATTATATTAATCTTCTTATTAAGATAAGAAAGCTCTTTAAGATAATAATTCTTAAAAAGATAAGTTAAATATTCTTTAAGCTTAATTAATAAGTATTTATATAGTCTTAAAAATAAATAATTTTAATTATTATTTAATATAATATTAATATAATCTTAAGTTATAAGTATCTCTTTATTAATTGCCTCTTAAAGTACTCTTTATATATTTATTTAATTAAATTCTTAATAATAATATAAGTGCTCTTTTAAATATAAACTATAAATTAACCTTAATATAATTAATATTATAAGCTTAAGATATATATAATATTATTATACTTCTTAAATTAATATAAAGTAAGATCTTCTTAGTCTTAACTTACTTAAGTATTATTATTATTAATATACTATAGATCTCTAAAGATAGATAGAGCTTTTAAACTATATAAATAAAGGAAAAACTATGCTAAAGCTAAGAGAAAACCTTTATCCTTTTATAGCAAGCTTAAAGCGGGCCTTATATGCTAGCGCAATAAGTTTATATAAATAGTTCTAGTAAAATAACCATTAAAAAGTGCCCTTATGCCCTAGGGAGGGCTAGGAGGGCAGCCTAGAAGTATAAGGGTTAATAGATAGTTAATAGATAGTTAATATATAGGTAAGATAAAGAGGCATTAATATATATATATAGCTTATCTATATAGCCTTTAATATAAGTCCTATAATAAGCTTTAATTTAAGAGGCTAGCTAAAGAGCTATTCTATTATTATTATTATAGTAATAAGGTAGGGCAAGGCAAGGTAGGTCTTTAATTTAAGAGCAATGCAATATTAATTTAAGGCTATTTAGCTTATTATAGCGGGCACCTATTAATAATAATAATAATAATAGCTATTAAAGGAAGCTATTGCAAATAACTATTAAGGCTATTAATAGCTATAACTATTATAATAATATATTATAGCTATAAATAAAAGCCTTGCTAGTAGCTTATTATTTTCCTCTTTTCTTTCTTTTCCTTATAATAACTATAAAGTAAGCTAGGCCCCTATCCTAGGGATATTTATAATCTTAACTATAGTTTATATTGCTAATAATATAATCTTCTCTCTTTTTTAATATAATAATAATAATAATAATAATAATAATAATAACTTTAATAATAACCCTTATATTAATAAGTCCTTATAGCTACCTTAGGCCCTCTGCGCTGCTATTTCTTATATTCTTAATTAATATTATATGCTATTTAAAGCCTATAGGAGAAGGAGGAGGAGAAAGAGGAGGAGACCAGGCGCCAGCGCTAGGGGTACTTATGCTATCTCCCTCGGGAGCGGTATAGGCCCTCCCTTGCTCTGCCTATATTATATAAATAGGCAAGGATAGCATAGCTAGTCTCTGCTAAGACTAAGCTAATAGGTTGCTTCCTTTGGGCTATGGGTTTAGCTTGCTAATATATTATAAGCGCAATAGCAAGTAAGTATTTAGCTTATAGCTAAAAGCACTAAGTAAATATAAAAGTTATTATTTAATTAAATTTAAAGATTATTATAAGAAATATAAAATTATTATACTTTATATATCTCTTTATTTATTATATTCATTTTAACTTCTTAATATTATTTATTTTAAGCTATTTAAATAAATATATAATAAATAAATAAAGTATTTAATTAAGAGCTTTATAACTTATATTTTAAAGATTAAGTTCTTCTTAGCATTTTATATTACCTTTTAAGCCTTCCTTATAAAGAAAAATATTAAGAGAGATTTTAAAAGAGTTAAGCTTATTTCTCTTAACTTAAAATTAATTATTTATAAGCTTAATATTTAATTATAAATTTTAATACTTATCTTAAGAGAGCTTAACCTTTTTAATCTTTAAATCTTTTTAATATTAAAAATTATAATTATAATTAATTCTTAATTAAAATATCTTAAAAGGTAAATTAATAAATATTAAAATAACTCTTTAATCTTTATTTTAAAAGCTTTAAGCTCTCTTATTAAGAAAATAAAAGTTATAATATATTAAGTAGCCTTATTAAAGTCTAAGAATTAAATCCTTTAATAAATAAATATAACTCTTAATAAGAGATATAAAATAAAATAAACTTAGCTATAAAATAAAAGTAAGATAATTATATAAAAAGAAAGAGATATAATTAATTATATAATTCTTATTATTAAGAGAGAAATTAAATTAATTAAAAATAAGAAATAAAGAAAAAGAATATAATTAAAAAAAAGATATTATAAGCTTTATTATTAACTTAATTATAATTTAAAGACTTATAAGATAATAATTAAGATCTTTAAAGAAAAGAATAATAATTAATTTTAATTAATTAAATAATTAATTATATTTTTATTAAGATTTTTAATTAAAAGGTTAAGAAAAGTATATTA
>JAMAKE010000270.1:0-18673 GCA_023628695.1 Nectriaceae sp. PG4201
TTAACTTCTCTCTTTATATTAAGAACTATTTAATTAATTATATCTCTTCCTTTTTATATAGTTATCTTCTCTTTATTCTATAGCTAGGTTTGCTTTATCTTATGCCTCCTACTAAGTATTATATTTGCTTGCTAAAGGGTCTAGTTCTTAAACTTTAATAAGGCTACTTAATGCATTATAGCTTCTATCCCCTTAGCAAGAGAGCTTAGGGCCTTTAAAATAAAGGCTAAGGAGCTACTTTAATATCTATTAATCTACCTTCTTAAGTATTTTAATTAAGAGCTAAGCTTAGTTATTATCTTTAGCATTAAAGAGACCTAAGAGTTAAGGAGGCTAGGCTCTCTTAAGGTAAGCATTGAAGTCTATAGCTAAATATTAAGCTTTTAAATAATAGATTCTAAGTTAAGAGAAATAAGCCTAGCTCTCTTAAAACCTCTCTTAATATTTTTCTCTATAAGGGAGGCTTAAAGATAGCATAAAATATTAAGAAGAATTTAATCTTTAAAATATAAGTTATAAAGCTTTAAATTAAATACTTTATTTACTTATTAATACTTACTTAAGTAGCTTAAAGCAAGCTATATTAAGAGGCTAAAGTAAATATAATAAATAAGAGGGTATATAAAGCATATAATAATCAGGTAATTATCTTAGACTTATAAGGGAATAAACCGGTCATATTAGTTTATGCTATAAGGAGATTAAAGGCATTATAGTTAAGTAATATACAAGGAGGACTATATTATATCTAATAATAGTCAATGAAAGGCAATTAAGGTAACTAAGTATTATTAATAGCTATTAAGCTATCTATTTAAAGAGTAGCTATTACTATTGTCTATATACTTAGTAGATATTACTAGATCATTAGATCATTGCAAAGAGCTAATGATTTAAATCATTAAATAAACTCAATGATCCGTTCTTAATTGGTTTATATCTCAATAGGTTAATAGTTATATGACCCTTTCTTGCGTTGGGTCGTGATATAATGTCCCTCCTCTATTAGTCTTATCCTTAAGGCCACTCAATAGGTCGCCCTTTGACTTTGCTTATTAGTCTATAACTTCCCTCTATAATTATTTTCTTTATATGCTAATATTATATCTAGCTATATTTCTAAGAAAAAACCTTCTCACTATAAAACTAAGTAGCATAATCTCCTTCTTTTTATAATTCTTATAAATTCTATTGCAATGCCTTCCTATTCTTCCTATAAGGCTAAAGGATCCAATTTCTATAATGCATCTCCCCTTAATTCTTCTCAGTGCGTTAAGTATATTCGTCTAAACCTTCTGCATTGCAATGTCATAGGTATTTCGGGCGCCTAGCTTCGTCATATCGCTACTTAACATTCAAAAATAGAGTCTAAGCTTAAGCGGGCTAAGGAGGAGCGGCGCTAAATAGATGCTAAGGTTGAGCGGCTTCGCAAGCAGAAGAAGATATGGTTTAAGAAGATAATGCGGGCGGTTTCGCGGGGTATTGATAGCGTGGAGGAGTTGGAAAGAGTCGAGAAGGAGGAGGCAGAGCGCGAGGTAGCCCGCTAGGTTGCCACGGCACTTAATTCTCCGCTGCGTTATTCTTCTATTGAGGAGCAGTTAAACTAGGACTTTATATTAACTTGGAATGCTATTTATAAGGATATTCCCTTGGATCCTTCCTTATTGCTAGATTTTAATGTTATTAATAGAACTTCTTAAGCTCCTTCTAGCAATATATAAGGTATTTAAGTAGTTCTTATATATTTTTATTATTATTATAGTTTTGCTATTTAATAAGATAATATATTTTGCTATTAATTTTCTATTTATTAAGTATCTTTTCTATCTTATATTTCTCTAGTCCTTTGACTTTAGTTTTATTTAGTCTTATTTTTATTATAATTATATCTTTTG
Organism: Nectriaceae sp. PG4201; assembly: GCA_023628695.1. Classification (NCBI taxonomy): domain Eukaryota; kingdom Fungi; phylum Ascomycota; class Sordariomycetes; order Hypocreales; family Nectriaceae; species Nectriaceae sp. PG4201. The sequence goes on from JAMAKE010000270.1 coordinate 1,896, forward strand.
CTAATTTCAATAGTAAAATATAGAATACTAAGTATAATTTAACTTTAGATAGTAGCTTTAATTTATAGTTATTTTTTAATATTTTTTTAGTGATCTTATATAGTTTAATATACTTATAGTTAAGTTTCTTATTAGGCCTTTTCATAGTAATGTTTTTTATAGATAATAGGACTATATCTCCCTTTGCAAAGGTTAGTCTCTTAATCCTTTTTTAGTTATAATATTTTTTTATTTTATTTTTAATATATTTTAATTCTTTCTTTATTTCTTTATATAGTTCTTTTAGTTTATTAGCTATTAATATTACTTTAACATTTAAAGGGCCTTCTTTTTATTATAAGTGGAAGGCTTCTAAGGTAAACTTAAAGTTAGCATAGGCTAGCATTATCTTAATACTTATATAGTAGGAAGTGTTATAAGCAAACTATGCTGCTAGTAATATTTCTATTTAGTTATTCTATCTATAGTTAATATAGCATTATAAATATGCTTTTAATTCTTAGTTTAATTATTTTATCTATCTATCTATTAAGGCTCTAAAGGCTATAGTAAGTTAATAGTTAAGTCCAATTTATAATATTAAGGCTTGCTAGAACTTAAATGCAAAAGTCATTCCTCTATCCAATAGTATTTTATTTAGAAGTCTATAAATGCTAAAGATATACTATAGGAAGATATAAGCTATTTCTTTAGCTATAGTACTTTCTTAATAGGGAATATAATATATAAATTTAATGAATCTATTAATAATAATAAAAATGCTATTATAGCATACTCCTATAATAAGGTCCTTTAATATTAATAATTTAATAATAAAATCTATTATAATTAAGTCCTATAGTCGCTTTATAACTAAGAGTAGTTATAATTGCCTATATAGTTTATAGCATTATGCCTTAGTTTTTATGCATAGCCTATACTTCTTAATTATTTCTTTAATTATTTTCTTTATTCCCTTGAAGGTATAGGTTTTATTAATTTATTCTAAGGTCTTATTAATTCCTTAGTATTTATATAGGGGGTATTTATATATTTATTATACTAGTTATTCTTATAAGTAAGTTAATACTTGCAATATACTTATCTTATTTTTCTTTAGTAGTTTATTGTTATATTCTTTAATTTCTTTTATTATTAATTTATTAGTTTCCACTTAAAATATTATGCCTAGATATTTCTAAGGGCATAAGTTATATTGTTTTAATATCTATCTAAGGTTATAAGTTAAGCAGTTTATGCAGTATATTTTTACTATTTCTTTTCTTAAGTTTTCTTAGTTACTATTATAAGGTCTATAGGTTCAATGAATCTTATAAAGTAGTTTAATTTATATTATATTAAGGATTTTAATAAGTCCTTTATAGTAATATATCTTTTTATTGCGCAGTTATATATAGTCTATAAAGTCTATTGCTAGTCTTAGCTTCTTAATTATTTAGAGGTGCTATTTTAATAGTTTTCTTCGCTTTATAGTTTTTGCAATATATTTTTAGGTGAGGTATCCTTTTAATATATATTTTAAGATTTATTTATTTGCCTTGAGTCATTCTATATTAAAGTCGCTTCTTTAGCTAATAGTATCTACTTTGCTATTCTTAGTTCCCTTTTTATAGATTATTATATAGTTAAACTCTAATAGATATTTAGCATATTATAATTATCTTCTATTAAGTTATTAAGTTATAGCAAAGTATATAATATTCTTATAGTTAATATAGACCTTAACCTTATATTTTCCTTCTCTTAAGTAATGTTTAAATTCTTTAAATGCATTAATAATAGCTAAAAATTCTTTATTATAAATAGGATAGTTAAGTTCTACTCTATATAATTTATATAAGTAGAATGCTATTAAGTGCAATTTTCCATTTTTATCTTGCTATTTAACTTATGCTTTAAGCGCAAAGTCTAATGCATTTATTTTTAATTTAGTTTCCTTATTTAAGTTAAATATTGCTAGAACTAGCTTGCTAAGTATTGCATTCTTAATAGAGTTAAAAGCTCTTTTTGCTTTTATGTCCTATCTAAAGTTTTTTTCTTTCTTTATAAACTCTATAAGTAGTCTTACTATTCCATTGAAGTTTCAAATGAATTTGCAGTAATAGTTAGCAAATCCTAGGAAGGATTGCACTTCCTTAAGGTTTAATAGTCATAGCTAGTCTTTGACCGCCGCTATTTTCTTTGGATCTATTTAGATCTCATTTAAATTAATAATATATCCTAAAAACTCTACTTCCTAAGTATAGAATTTACTTTTCTTTAGTTTAACTAAAAGTTTAATATCCTATAGTGCTTTTAATACCTTATAGATATATTCTATATATTCTTCCTTGCTTCTTAAGAAGATTAAGATATTATCTAGGTAGTATATAATAAAGATATCTAAGTACTTACATAGCATATAGTTAATTATTATTTAAAATGCTATTAATATATTTATAAGTTTAAAAGGCATTACTAGGTATTTAAATAGTCTATACTTAGTTTAGAATGCTATTTTCTATTTATATCTTAATGCAATATAAATAAGGTTATAGGCTCCTTTGAGGTTAAGTGCTATGAACCACTTTATCCTATAAAGGCAGTCCTTCATTTTAATGATTAATAGTAATAGCATTTAATCTTTAAAGGTAATCTTATTTAGTTATTAATAGTCAATGACTAGCTATACCTTCCTATTTTTCTTAGGTATAAAGAATATAAGATATCCTACTAAGGATATTAATCTCTTAATATATCCTTTTTATAGCATTTCTTTGAGGTATCTTCTTAGTTTACTCAATTTAGCTTTATTTAAGTTAATAAGTCATTTAAATCTAAGGTGCTCTCTATCTTATATCTTAATTTTAAGGTCCTATAGACTATGTTTTAATAGACCTATCTTTAGTTCTTTAGCAAATAGTTTATTATATATCTAGTAAGTTACTAGGATATTTTTAAGCCTATTTAGTTACTCCTTTTCTTATTTCTTAATTTCATTATTAAGCTAATATATTTATTTTACTATTCTTATAATTGTCTTTCTTGCTTTTCTTTTATGCTTATATCTTATCCCTTTTAAGCTTAATAAGGGGTCTATCTCATACTTAAACTTATCATTATTAATTAAGTTTTAAGATCTCTCTTATTCTTCATTATCTATAGAGAGTATATTGCTATTGTTAATATATACCTAGCTAGTTCTCTAGTTAATAGTTAAGTTAAATTAATATAACTATAGGTATCTAAGGATAATATTATATTCCCTCATTATTATTATATTAAATAAGATTCCTTGGTTTTATTTAAGGATATAGACCTTGAGATAATCAGTCTCTTAGTTAATTACCTCTCTATTATATTTAAATATTTCTCCTTCGAGGTTTGCAACTAAGTAAGGTTCCTCCTTATCTTTCCATAGTAGCCTTAGGCAGTTAACCATTGCTAGGTTAATATAGTTGCCTTTTGCTCTGCTGTCTATTAAAGCATTTAACTATTCTCCCTTAATATGTATTTATATAGTCAATTGCTATTTAATGTACTCCTCTTGAGTTATATATAGAGCTCTTTCTAGGAGGTCCTTGCCTCTTGGCTCTGCACATACCTATAGCTCTACTATAGGTCGCTATAGTCATTTTTTAACTGTCTTTTCTAGTATTGCTCTTTATTATATTATTCTTATTACCTTCATTATTCTTAATATTCTTAGTTTTCTTAGTATGCTTTTTTTTCCCTTGCGAGGTGCTATTGTTTTGCTTTTATAAAGATATATTATATATATCCTTTATTATTATAAGTTTTTAATATATCGAGGTCCTTATATTATTTATATAGTTATAAAGCATAAAGCATAAGTATTTCTACTCTAAGGTATAGCTACCTTAGTTAATATTATTTTAGTATTATTCTTTTATATAGCTTTATAATAAGTGCAGTTCCCCTCTTAAATAGGTAGCAGTCCTATTTTTATTTTAGATCTAGGTATATCTTGCACTCTAGGTAGATGCATAATACCTATGAAATGGTATAGTATAGGAAGTGCAATAGGTATATAGTTAAGTAGTCTCTAAAGACTCCCTTAGGGGTTCTTAGTTTAAATTTTATTCTTATAGGGACTGGGATTTAGTTATAGTCTTTTAGTTCATAGTACTTTATGCTGAAGTATGCTACTTATTTATCTATTTCCTCTTCTTTATTCTCCTTATATATTGCTAAAGGTCCTATGGTTTTAATAGCCTTATATCTCTATAGGGCTTATTAAAATGCCTCTTATGCCTATTCTTTTTTAGTATTATTTATTGCCTCTTATTATCTTTTAGCTTCGATCCTTTCTTAGTTAATCTTATTTATAGTTTTAATAGGGATATTATTAATAAGCTAAGATATAGTCTATGATTTTGCTAGGTTCTTTAATCCCTATTAGTTATTTAATATTTTATCTAGAAATCTAGAATCATTAGTTTTTATGAATCTTAATATTAATTGGTTAGATTGTTTTATTATTAAGTCCTTTAGTTTAAACTTTATTGAGATCTATATTCTTTCTTACTCTTTAAATTCTTTTAATTTAAGTTTTTAAATATCTTGCTACTTATTATATAGTTCGAGGTTATTCTTATAATTGCTATTCTCTAGGTATTATAAGGTTAGCAATATTATTACTTGCTTCTTTCCCTTCTTAGCTACTGCAAGCATTTAAGTTTCTAGGTCAGTTTCTTAGGTTGGTTCTTCTAGGACTAAGTATTATATGCAATATTTGCATATTTATTTATACTAAGCCTTATCTTCTTTTCTTTCTCCTATCTTAATAGGGAAGTGAAATTCTTTATTATGCATTCTTAATATTTATTTATAGATTTCCCTTGCCTCTTAGGCATAAATAGGACATTCATTAGTTTCATAGTTAACTGCATAGTCTGCTTAGTATCCTTATTTATCACTGCTAGAGGATTCCTTTCTTAACCTAGGGTATTAATTGCTAGCTTCCTTTTCTACCTTATAAGTTATGCATTTATTATTATAATATGCTATCTAGCTTATAATATTATAGCTGTTTCTCCTTTAGCTTTTCAATGTATTCATTCTATTATTTTGCTACTTAGGAGGTACTTCCTTGTCTGCAGGCCTCTATTCTACTGCTCTAGGGTTAAGCATAGATACCTTAGGTGCATTTGCAATGTCATGGGTTCCTTATATTTTGCTAAGCACTGCAACGGTCTTTTGCATAGTATAAATAGCTATCTAGGGTTTATCTTTCTATTTATTAGTAAATTTAAGTTGCTTCTTACCTTTTAATACTTTTATAAAGCTTTATTCCTTCTTTAAGGATTAGCATTCCCTTGCATAATGACTCTTCTTATAGCAGTTATAATACTCCACTTATTTCTTTCTATATTGGACTGCCCTTAGTTCTATTGGTCCTAAATATATTTTAAATGAGATATTAAACTATTTAAGTACTCTTCCTTTTCCCTTAGGTTATTTATTTTAGTTTAAGTAGTAAGGGTTATAGTTAATATTATGACCTTAGTATCTTTCCTCTATTTATTCCTTATGTCTTTTATATTATCTTTTATCTATCTTAATAGCTATAGCTATATATTTTATAAGGTTCTTTAGCCTATTAGCCTTATGCAATTTATCCTTAACTTTTAGTTTAAGCCCTTAATAGAATATTTCTATAAGTAGCTTATTATCTTATTTTAACTTTAATGCAACTTATTAAAATATTATAATATAAATAGCAGCAAACTTAGTCTATTTAATCTTATAAATATCTACTGCTACTTATTATTCTTTATTAACCATCTTAAAAGTATCCTTAAGTGCTACTTTAAAATTATCTTATTTAATAAAGATATTAATAATTTCTTAGTCTTAGTCTATTTCTTCATTGTCTAAGAAGTCTTATATAATAAGTTTAAACTATATAGCTACTAACCCCTCGAGGCATGCGCTAGCAAATATGACCCTTGCTTCTGCGGATACTAAGCATCTTAGAAAGAACCTAAAGTAAGTCTTAAGTCTAGTGAGGAAGGGTATAATATCTTTTGAGTTTCCGCTGAATGGTCCCGGTTTAGGGGGTTTAATAGATTCTCCTAGATCCCTGTCTAGATATGCCGGTGGTAGCGCTGGTGGGTTGTCTGCCTATTGCTAGACCTGTGCCCTTAGGTGCTGGACTATAGTGCGAAGTTAGCCTATCTCGGTTGCTACTTCTGCTGCGCTTAAGGGCATGGTATAGGGTGGTGCTAGTCTATCGATAGGTAGGTTAGTTAGTTAAGATCTAGATATATTTGCATAGTATAATATTGCTTAGAGCAACGCAGTAATCTTCTGAATAAGAGCTATTAATATATAATAATTAAGTAACTATCTTAGACCTATAAGGGAATAAACCGGTTATATTGGTTTATGCTATAGGGAGATTAAAGGCGTCATAGTTGAGCAATATGCAAGGAGGACTATATTATATCTAGTAATAGTCAATGAAGGGCAATTAAGGTAACTAAGTATTATTAATAGCTATTGAGCTATCTATTTAAAGAGTGGCTATTATTATTGTCTATATACTTAGTAGGTATTATTAGATTATTAGATTATTATGAAGAGCTAATAATTTAGATTATTAAATAAACTTAATAATCTATTCTTAATTGGTTTATATCTTAGTAGGTTAATAGTTATATAACCCTTTCTTGCGTTGGGTTATGATAAAGCATTATAATCTTATATTTCTTATAAAAGTCCTTAAATTTAATTAAATAGTAGCTTTTATACTTATTAAGAATTAAAAGATAATAAAGACTATTTAATTAAGCCTTTATATTTTAATTAAAATGCTTTAGCTACTTAAGGCCTATCTTATTATTAGTTTAGCTATTTTAAGTTATTAAGATAGCTTAATTACTTAAGAAGTTATAATCTTAATATTAAGTTATAAGATAATATTAACTTATAATTATAATAAATAATAAGACTACTTACCCTTTATATTAATAGCTTAAATAATTATAACTTACTTATAGCTTTTAAGCTAAATTAATTTTAAGTTTCCTTGCCTTTTTATACTTATTATAACTATTTTACTCTTAATAATACTTATAAGGAAGCTTATCTTATTAAAGTTATATATATTATTTAATTTAATATTATACTTAGCTATTATATTCTTTATAAGTAAGAACTATTAATAGATAAAGGCTAAGTCTTTGCATTAAGCCCTTTTATAGTTATATTTATTAAATAAATGCATTTAAAGCTAATATATATCATAAGCATGCAATGCACCTAAGTATGCAGCGCATTAAGATTTATACCTTAAATTGCAATTTTAAGAAACTCTTTAAAAATTAAAACTAAGCTTAATATAGCTTAAATCTTAATATAAATTAAGTTAATTGAAGATTTATAAACTAGAATTTTTATAGATTTTATGAAATTTAATTAAAATAGATATTAAAAAAAAGCTTATTTACACTGTTTTTTTTAGGTTTTTTATATTTAAAAAGCTATATAAACTCTTTAAAAATATAAGAAAAATACTATATAATGAATTTTTTTTTAAGAAACCTAAATCTTAGTTTTTAGCTATATATTAATTAAATAGCACGTTTTTTAAAGTTTAGAATTTCTACTTTTAACTATATAGTATTAATGCATTGCATACTTAGGTATGCTATATGCTTATGATATATATTATATTTATTACTTAATAAAGTTATAAGCCTAGCGCTTATTAATAAGTTATATCTCTTGCTTAATAAGCAATTAATTAGCTATTTCTTCAATAGCAAGTAAGTATAAAGGAAACCCTTGAGAATCTAAGTTAAGAATATACTTAGCAATTATCTATTCCTCTAGGTTAAATAGCTTGCGCTACTTTAGGGCTTAATTAGCATAAGAAGTTAATGCCCTTTTAATAGCAATATATACTTTATTCTAAGACTATATAGAAAGCTACAGCGCATTAAATGCTTAGCTTTAAGTCTTTTTAAAGAGCTTAAAGGGCAAGAAGGACTCTTATATTAATATTTAATTAAGATATAATTTATTATTAAGAATTAAATACTTAAATAGAAAGAGGGGGAATTAAGTGATTTTTACGCTATATGCTTATCTGCGCTGCATACTTATTATATATATTATATATATTATAATAAGTAAATAAAATAAATAAGCAAGTAAAATAAATAAGTAAGTAAATTAAAAATCCTTTAAACCTCCTTCTTTTTATTTAATTAAATAGTTCTTAATTATAAATTATATCTTAATTAAATATAATATAATTTAATTATTTTAACTACTTTAAGAAAAGATTTCTCTTAATCTATTAGCTATAGTAGCTACTTATAGCTTTTAATAAAAAGTAAGTTTTACTTTGCATTTAATAATCTCTTGCTATATAATTAAGAGAACTTTAAATTAATAAGGTTTATTAATATTAATAGATAAGAGAAGACTAAAATAATATATAATAGTTCTTATCTTCTTAAGAAGAGAGCTAGGCATATAATGCATTAAAGGGCATTTAAAGTAGCTAACCCTTATTAATTATTATTATTTGCTACTAGGTATAGGTTTGCTAGTGGGTTTGCTAGCATAACGGTTCCTCAACTTATTCATCCTGTCTAGCAGGCTCGGTGGTACTTAAAGTACCCCAATCATATTATAGGAGAGGGCCCTCATTCCCAGTTTAGATCCAATGAGGGTCGATGCTATCGCGTAGTGCGGTTCGAGCTCTGGTTATGTCAAAGAGAAAATATAGCAATTATCGTTCCCAAAATCAAATAATGTATATAGTTCAATTTATTGTCCTCCTTTTTTCCTCGCTCTCCCTGTTCATGCTTCATTAATCTATGGAAAAGGAAGGTCTTGATACCTAATATGACTCCTAGAAAAATGTGAGTGCATGTTGCCTAGAGCAGGCAGCAGTAGCTGCCTGTAACGAAGATTGCGGCTGCCTAGCAGTAAGGTTTAGCTGCTTAGCAGTATGGTTCAGCTGCCTAGAGACCATGATCCGTTTGATCACTGTATGACCTTCTGATAGATGTGACCTTGTTAGGCTGTTACTACCAGTCTGCTTTTGTTCAATCAACTGAGACAGCTTCTATCCGACAGATGCCTTCGCGATGGGCTCGCTCCCTTGGCCTCTAATCCCTCGACCCATTTCTTGCACGAAGTGTTAATCACGCAGAAATACTTGCTGACAGGTCCGTCTTGCGGTGAGGAACGCTGCCTCTTTGTGTAGACTTTGTTGCTGTATCTGGTCCGGGCCCCCTGCGTGGGGCCGGCCCAACGCGTCACGTGTGACCTCTGAACAGCCGTTCCGCTCAATAGACCCGGCTGTTCACCCTAGAGTAGGTCTTTGACGCATTTTAAATTCCTACTCTGCGCGCCTTCTCTATTTACTACCCATTCAGGTCACTAGGTCAACGAAAGCCTCATTTGCCATCTCAAAAGCGTACCAAAAGTTTCAGTACATCCTCCACTATAATTCGACTCATGCAACCCAGTTACGTAGTTATAGTCTCCTGCTATTTTTCAACACCTGTACTATCGCTTGGAAAGATAGGATAAGCGTCGCCGAAGTAGATGAACTCGTCAAAACTTATCTGCCCGGTCACTAACAAAGCTCAGTCTATTCGATGCAACTCCGCAACGCCGCCGGCAGGATCGCTCGTATGATCGAAGAGCTAGAAGCTGAGGAGGGGATATCTAGGCTCTCGGGCTTTTCTGCTTTGTATGTGGACAGCGCTCTCAATAGTCTAGACTTTTTAGACTATTAGTCTAGACTACACTTACAACACCGAATCAAAAGCAATTTGTACCACTTTCTAATTGGTGGAATAACGATTAGCCAATTATATGCTTTTATTTTTTGCTTTTGAATTAAAATGGTAGCAGCGTTGCCCTAGTGGTGTCGTCCAGACTAATAGTCTAAACAGTCTACACTATTGAGAGCGCTGTATGTGGATGCAAGGCTCTAGAAACAAGAATACTACTAAACTCTAGCAGGTAGTTTGACCATTAGAAATTATCAACGCTGGTCGCAATCAACCAGGCGTTATGTTGCTGCGGAGGCCACGCAAAAGATCAGACAGCTCCAGAAGGACCTTCCTGAAGAACCCCCCTATCTCATTTTCGCTGACATTCTTGATCGCGTACATTGGCCCATGGAGGTAAGCTGGTTCGGGATGTAGGGCTGGTAAATAAGCGTAAAATGGAGAAATGACCTAAATCGCGTGGTGCTCAGAATGGCGTCCTCTTGATCATTGAAGCCTTAGCTTAGTCCGACGCAACGCCTGAATGGAACGGCTGGGATGCGATTTTTTGTCGTCCCAGAACTGGGACTCCTGCGTTCTAATCTCTCGGCACATTGCAAACCCGAGCGCGACGAGCGAACTGGTCCCGCTCCGGGGTGGCTGCGGGGTAGCTGCGGGGAAGCTGGCAATAACTGGGGGCTAGCCTCGCACTAAGGTCGCGATCGGCCCGGTTCGATCCTCCTTGGAGAGCTGGGACTTGTGATAGGCGCGTCTAAAGGCAGCCCTGCCCCCGCCTCCCAGTAAAGCTAGGATGGATGATAGGAGCGTCTAAACGATTTACAAAGAAACCCGGTTGAACGGACTGCAGTCAGGGGAGACGCGTGAACCGTTATTAAAGGTCACATCTCCCGCTCGCCCTCCTGGCTCTCACTGGTGATCCTTTGCTCTTCCAGACTCTTCCCTTTACCGGTATCCACCAGGCGCCATGAGTGCACCCGTCATCTCAAAGTCGCCCAGCAGCCTTCTCGAGGTTGAGGGGCAAAACACTATCGACCATGGCGTCGATCTCAGTGAGAAGGCGCGTGTCGCCGATTACAAGGCTGATGCGATCGAGGCAGAGAACGCTGAGCTCAGAATGGGCGTGGTGCAAGCTGTTCGGGCTTACCCCATGGCCAGCCTGTGGGCTTTCGTCATGTCTTGCACAATCGTGAGCTGCTCCCTTCCACCTTTGTGTCCAATTTGCCTCTCGAATGATGGACTTGCAACTAACCTCGTCGCAAGATTATGGAGTCGTACTGTGTCTTCCTCGCGGGCAACTTCATCGCAGTCCCCAAGTTCGAAAGACAGTACGGCATCATAAACCCAGATGATCCTACCGAATGGATTATTGAAAGCAAGTGGCAGTCGGCGCTTCAGGTGGGCGGGCCACTCGGCGCTCTCATTGGCGTCGTCCTCGCCGGCCCTCTCACCAGCCGCATTGGATACCGCTGGGCGACCATCACCGGCCTCATGCTGCTTAATGCCTTCATCTTCATCTTCTACTTCGCTAAGTCGCTTCCCATCATGTTGCTCGCCCAGCTTCTTGAGGGCATTCCATGGGGTATCTTTATTGCCAACGCGCCAGCATACTGTAGCGAGATCGTGCCGATCCAGCTGAGAGCACCCGCCACGCAAATGCTGCAAATGTTCTGGGCTATTGGGGCGATCATTGTGGGGGCCATCACTTACGTGTACAATGAGTATGACTCTGAGGACGCATACAGGTTCGTACCCCCCCGCTCTACCATGGAAGGCTTTGCTCATATCTGTACCCCAGAATTCCTATTGCGCTGCAGTGGATGTTCCCTACACCTCTTGCTATCCTCATCTTCTGTGCACCAGAATCACCTTGGTGGCTGGTTCGAAAGGGGCGTCTCGATGCCGCAGCTCACGCTGTGGGCCGGCTAGGACGCTCATCAGTGATCGAGAACGCGAGCGAGACCGTCGCCATGATGCGTCGTACTATTGAGCTTGAGAAGTCCGAGAAGGAGCCCAGTATTCTGGAACTTTTCAAGGGCACTGACCGCTACCGCACCCTCATCGTGTGTGGTGTATACGCGGCCCAAAACCTCACTGGTAACCTTATTGCCAACCAGGCTGTTTACTTCTTCAAACGTAAAGTGCCCTTCGTCCTCTCTGACGCGAATGTATAGACTAACACAACGCGCAGAGGCCGGTATAAAGACGGACACAGCGTTCGCCTTGGGTCTCATCACTTCCGCCCTGCAAACTGTCATGGTCATGTTGTCTTGGATCCTCACAACATACCTCGGCCGCCGGACTATCTATGTCTGGGGTTCGGGCATCAACGTCGTTTTCCTTATTGCTCTCGGTATCGCAGGCTCTGTTGGATCGTCGACTGCCGCCTCTCTTGCCCAGGCCTCACTTGGTCTTATCGTCTCCGTCCTGTTCACCCTCGGCCCGGCTCCTGCCTCATGGGTCTTCATTGGAGAAACCTCCGCCATTCGCCTCAGGCCGCTGACAACTGGTATCGGTCGCGGTTGCTATTACATTACCAACATTCCTTGCATCTTCATGGCAAGCTACATGCTGAACCCTGAGGTATGACTGCCTTGATACGATGTTGCTAGGGTGACGGATGCTGACATAAAAACAGTACGGAAACATGGGCGGCAAGTGCGGCTACGTCTGGGGTGCCACTGGTCTTATCTGCACAGTCCTGGCATTCTTCTACCTACCGGAGATGAAGAATCGCTCCTACCGTGAGATCGACATCATGTTCAAGCGCAAGATCCCGGCTCGCCAGTGGAAGAATACTGTGATTGATATCAATGATGATGAGTAGATGGGTATGCCGCCTGGTAAAGAACGGCGTTTCCAGGGGGAAATCAGCACTTACGTTTTCAAGGCCACAACCAATTCTTAGACCTAAATGTAGTTTTAGTATATGATTTAGGCCCTGATCTTTGAGGGTGTTATCTTAAGCCTCTGAGCCCCACAGTGACCTCGATTTGCATAAGGTGCCCGAAGTACCCTATTTGACCCCTGTAAGCAGGTTATGTAAATGAAGCCCAAACCGCCTTCCCTTTCCAGCTGACCCCCTTGATGACGGATGTGGTAACGATCGTAGCCCTGCTCCTCATGCGTCAGTCAAGGTATCAACAGAAGACAAGCCACAGGCCAGTTCCCCTACTACCGAAGCCATAGCAATGTCTCAGCTTGATATGAATGTGCCCGCTTGAACAGAGCCGCCCAGTCTGTCTCCAGCGGCTGCCCGAACTCCCGCTCCAACGGTCGATTTGAATATAGCTCCTCAAGCTAGTTAAGCCGCCACTTCTACTCAAGGGCAACAGGGTCCTATATGAATCTATTGGCAAGTAGAGATAATTATAGCATTTCTTGAGTTCTATTGCGAGCTTCATAATGAGAATAAGTTAAACTTGCTAAAGAACTTATATCTAAGAGAGCTAATAATAAAGATCTTACTTAAGCTTTAAGAGTATAATATATAATAAGCGAGTGGGCTAGATAAGCGAGTGGGCTAGATAAGCGAGTGGGCCACTTCAACTAACCTTCTAACTAAGAATCTCAATAAAACTATAATCAATTAATTGATCAATTCAAATTAATCGCTTTCCTCTTCTTTCAAGGTCTCAATCATTATATTATAGGTTCTCGAGTTATGCCTAGGTTAGCAGCAAAGCCTGCAGCGCCTTTCCTTTAATTGTGCCCCCCTTCTTTGCTTATTATTTTTAGATAATTTAGCTTCTCCTTTAATATTTAAGACTATTTAATTATTATTATTATTAATATACTATAGATCTCTAAAGATGGATAGAGCTTCTAAACTATATAAATAAAGGAAAAATAATAATAAAGCTAGGAGAAAACCTTTATCCTTTCATAGCAGGCCCGAGGCGGGCCCTATGTGCTGGCGCAGCGGGTTCATATAAATAGTTCTAGTGGAACAACCACCAGAAAGTGCCCTTGTGCCCTAGGGAGGGCCAGGAGGGCAGCTCAGAAGTATGAGGGTTAGTAGATGGTTAGTAGATAGTTAGTACGTAGGTAGGATAGGGAGGCATTAGTATGTGTGCGTAGCAGCATACTTCTGGGCTGCTGCCCAGACCTGCCCTAATAGGTCTGGGGGCACGATACTGGCGATTGTGTTGTAAGCATCTTTGTCGTCTTGTTCGACTTGTTCGATAGGTGTTCTAGTCGGGGCCGCCTCGACTGCTATGCTAGGCCGATGCGAGAATTGGCTGGCCGCAGCAAGTGGGTTGTGTTGACTTTGGCTAAGGCCACGGTGGCCGGAATCGATAACCATTGGCAATGCCGCGTCGGTGACGCTACGGGCACGATGCGCCATCGGTTCTAGGGCCTTGCGAGGCTGCTAGTTTTGAATCTGGGTTTAGAATTGATTGTAGGGAGGGTTTAGGGCTGCACTAAGTAGGAACCTATTTAGGGCAAAGATTGTTAGACTATTTAGTTAATAATAATATATATAATAAGTGAGTAGAATAGATAAGTGAGTAGAATGCTTTCTCTTATCTTTTAACTAAGAAGCTTAATAAAAATATAATAGACTATTTAATTAATTAAAACTAATTGCTATTCTCTTCTTTAGAGGTCTTAATTGTTATCTTATTATTAAGGTCTATATGACCTATCTAAAGGTGCAAAGGAAATGATATATAATACTTCTAGAAAGGGATATAAACCTTAGATTATATTAAGAGAGCTTAGTTCTTTAAAGATAAATCTTATCCTTGTTATAAACTAGCTACTCTAAACCTGCGAACTAGCTACTACTTAATTGTATCACTACTTATCAATCCCTTCACTCTCTTCTTAGTACTATGGCTTTAATACTTATAGATCCTTAAGTCATGACTAGGTTAATAGCATAGCTTATAGTGCCTTTCCTTTAATTATGCCTCTCTTCTTATCTCTTAATTTTTAAGCAATTTAGCTTCTCTTTTAATATTAAGAACTATTTAATTAATTATATCTCTTTCTTTTTATATAGTTATCTTCTCTTTATTTTATAGCTATGTTTACTTTGCCTTATATCTCTTATTAAGAGTTATATTTACTTACTAAAGATCTTATATCTTAACCTTTAATAGTGCTATTTAATATATAATAACTTTTACTTCTTTAAAAAGAGAAGTTAAGGCCTTTAAAATAAAGGTTAAGAAGCTACTTTAGAGCTTATAAATCTACCTTTTTAAGTATTTTATTTAAGCCTTAGCCTTATTAGCTATCTTTAATATTATTAAGACTTAAGAGTTAAGTAAGCTAAGCTCTCTCTTAATAAATATTAAAGTTTATAATTATATATTAAGCTTTTAAATAATTACTTTTAAATTAAAAAAGATAAGCTTAGCTCCTTTATAATCTCTCTTAATATTTTTCTTTATAAGAGAGGCTTAAAAGGTAATATAAAATGCTAAGAAGAACTTAATCTTTAAGATATAAATTATAAAGCTTTTAATTAAATATTTTATTTACTTATTATATGCTTTCTTAAGTAGCTTAAAGTACTTAATATTAAGAGGCTAAAGTAAATATAATAAATAAAGTAATATATAAAGTATAATAATCTTATATTTCTTATAATAAAGCTTAAAATTATAAGAATAATAGTTCTTATATCTATTAAGAATTAAAAGATAATAAGTATTATTTAATTAAGTCTTTATATATTAATTAAAATGCTTTAGCTACTTAAGGCTTATTTTATTATTAGTTTAACTATTTTAAGTTATTAAGATAGCTTAATTACTTAAAATATTATAATTTTAATATTAAGTTAATATATATAATAAGCAAGCTATGCAAATAAGCAAGCCATGCACTTTTTTTAACCTTTTAACTAAGAATCTTAATAAATATATAACTAACCATTTAATTAATTGAAATTAATTGCTATCCTCTTTATTAAAGCTCTTAATCACTATCTTATATATTCTTATATTATAACTAGGCTAGCAGCAAAGCCTATAGTGCCTTTCCCTTGATTATGCCCCCCTTCCTTAACCTCTATTCCTTAATAATTTAGCTTCTCCCTTAATAGTAAGGACCATTTAATTAATTATATCTCTTCCTTCCTATATAGTTATCTTCCCTTTATCTTGTAGCTAGGTCTACTTTGCCCTATGCCTCCTACTAAGGGTCGCATTTGCTTGCTAAAGGATTTAGTTCTTAGACTTTAATAGGGCTACTTAATGCATTATAGCTTCTATTCCCTTAGCAAGAGAGCTTAAGGCCCTTAAGATAGAGGCTAGGGAGCTGCTTTAATATCTATTAATTTGCCTTCTAAGGTATTCTATTTAAAAGCTAGCCTTAGTTGCAGTCTTTAATATTAAAGAGATATAAGGGTTAAGGAGGCTAGTTTGTTAGAGGGAGGAAACACACTACCGCCAAAGACAGGTTTATCCCTTGAAATCAGGGGCGCGGAACGGGCCTCAATATGTCCCACTGGGACTCTCAAAATGCCTGACTCAGGCTCTCAAATCTCAAAAATTGTTATGTAATTCAGTCATAACTGCATTTGATCAAATGGTTCGTAAAATCATAAAGATAAAAGGGAAAGAGTTCGTTAAGGAACAATTCAATTTAATAATATATTTTAAGAAGGAAGTGTGAAGTCAAGGGAAAGTCTGCTTATCTCATTCTGCTAGGGACAAATGCATCCTTAAATACTTAAAGACTATGAAAATGGACTAATTATAGTATGCAAGCTCTAATGCTAATATATTAAGCTCTCTCTTAATAGGCATTAAGGTTTATAATTAAATATTAAGCTTTTAAATAATTAATTTTAAGTTAAGAGGAATAAGCTTAGTACCTTTAAAACCCCTCTTAATATTTTCTTTATAAGGGAGGCTTAGAAGGCAGCATAAAATACTAAGAAGAACTTAGTCTTTAAGATATAAGTTATAAAGCTCTTAATTAAATACTTTATTTGCTTGCTATATACTTACTTAAGTGGCTTAAAGTAAGTAATATTAAGAGGCTAAAGTAAATATAATAAAT